>CABFOQ010053376.1:9869-25913 GCA_900660455.1 Gephyroberyx darwinii
CATTGTTGCCTCACAGCAAGAAGGTTCTGGGTTCGATTCCCACTTGGGGCGCTATTGACTCTGAGGTGCCCAGGTGGGTTATCTCCCAGGCCTTTCTGTGTGGAGTTTGCACAGGAATAGCGGTGGACCCCAATTGGAAAAACATGCAAGAAGAACGCCATCTCCTGTCCAGTCCCTGACCCCGACGAGGACCCAAGACCTGGAGCCGTTGGTTCCCCGGCGCCGTAGAGGGCTGCCCACTGCTCCTGACTGCATCAACAGGATGGGAAAAATGCAGTGAACTCATTTCCGCAGCCACCCTCCCTGCATGCGTGTGTGTGTTTGGCGGCCGCCACTGACTGCGTGCTGTGTGTCTGTGACATAAAAATGTGGATAAATAAAGTGTTCTTTCTTTCTTTCAATTTGCAATAGCAACACGTGAGCTCAGCCAACATGTCAGCTTACTGAGCTGTAGCGCCACTAGAGTATGTCTGCCTAAAAGAGCTTTGCAGGCTCCTCTCCATTCATACATTTGTTTTTTTTGTTTTTTTGCCAGCCAATTTGACATAAAAATGTGATCTCGTTTGTAGAATGAGTATTTATTTGTATTTGCAATCAATAGCCTTTTGTTTGGAAGCATCCACTTTTTTAGTTCCCACTTTTGTCCATTTGAGGGAGCTGTTCACCATACAGATGTCTGTGAATCGGCTATTCACGTTTTAAGGAAATATGGAAAAGTTAGATATTACGAAAGGGAAACTTTCCTTAGGTTCTTGGCAAGATAGCTAGTCCATTCGTCAATGCGTTAGAAAATTCTGTCATTGAGCCTTGGATTGGGATACTTTTCCAAGGCAGGCATTTTCATGAGCAGAGGTCAGACATTTCCACGGAGAAAACTATCAAAGCGGTGAAACACATGAACATGTGCAAATCTATTGTAGTGTAGGTGTGGTGCAGGCATAATGTACGCTCCAAGCCGATGCTACATGATGCTACATGTCTATCATGTTACATATTCTTAGTGTAATCTTAGAGGTAGGTACTGGTTCTCTAGGAGACTGTCAGTCGTGGAACTTTACACACACACACACACACAGTTCCTGACCACCACATAATATTTCCCTTCTCAAAAGAGTTGTTTTACAAATCTATGACACTGACCGATTTGGTAGTCAGCCACAGCACAATGAGCTCTGGGCTCTCTGTTCTACAATGCTTTTCATTATTTACCACAATTGTGCAACTGAGCAGTCCAAAAATAACCTCCCCTAATGTATCAATTTAGTATCATAATATCATAAAATAATTATGTGTGTCTTTGAGAGACTGCATATATGTATGCTGGTCTGCCATTGTGCTTTCGGCATAATGTTAGGAGTAAAGGAATGTATGTGTATGTGTGTGCTTCTGTGAATAAGCCGATGCTGTCTGACGGCACTGACACACTTTAAGAATTTCAAAAAGAAACCTTATTCCAAAGACATACACTAAACCTTGCACTAGCCTTGGAGAGACAGCCAAACACACACTTACATACTGTGTGTGTACTGAGATTCACCTTCAAGATATAGGCTTCAAACTTTATGAATTTTTAACTTTGAAATATCGACAAGTAAGAGGCCAGCAGTTCACCCTGCAGTGTTATATTTAGCGTTCAGAAAGGTTTTTTTTTGTTTTCCTCAAAATAAATTGAGTTATGAACTGTGTTGTGTCTATCAGAAGAGCATTTATGTCTTTCTTATTTCAGTATTTCTTCAATGATTGACTTGTGGCGCACAATCTCAGGTGCAGCCCTCTAATATGAATTATGAATGTAAGTAAACAAAACAAAAGGTTTGTGATGTGAATATTATGAACATAGGGTGCACACTAGCACTTATTCATACTGCAATAATGAGTTCCTCCTCTCCTCTCCTCTCCTCTCCTCTCCTCTCCTCTATTGCCATCCTCTTGTGGTCTACCATGCTCTGTAGTGCAGATTGCGACTTACCCACCTGTTCCTGAAACATACTTCTATACACAGACCATCTGCCCATCATTTCTAGTCAGCCAAAGTGGAGAGATCCAGAGAAAGACAAGTTCCCATAATGGATCCTAAATCACGGTGTAATGATATTACATGTCCTATGTGTCCCATTCTATGTTGTGCACCCAAATCACAATGGCAAAATGAATGGGCCGTGCCCGTGTGCGTCTGTTTATCTGTAGGATACTGCTACCTTCAGGAACTGAAGCAGGCAACTCAGGAGTACCATGAAAATGGCTTTATGCTCTCTCTCTCATATACTCGGCTCACAATGAGATGTTTCCAACAAAAGCACTGGCTCTCAAATCTGGCCTTGCCACATCACATTATGCTCGGAGATTGAAACCCAATTCCTTGTGCCTTGGATAAATGCCGTATCATTGCCTTCTCTCTTACCTCGCCACTGGAGCTAGTTCTGGTAATGGCTACATTTAAACAAAGTGTTACTGTTATTTTCCAGGGGGGGACGGAAATTATACATTTTTTTTCACTTATTGGTGGAAAACTGTGTTGCCGAATGTGGGAGAGCATGTGCGAAGCCGGAGCGGAATGGTGGGTGACACTGCAAGCAAGGAGTAAAACTAATTTTATTCCCTGAATCTAATCGTTAAAGGCCAGGAGGGCGGCAGGGATATGATTTCAGCAACTGGTGGCTATCACATCTAAATCCTGGAATGAATCCAAGTACATCTCGTTGTTTCAGTTGATAAATTGAAGACCGCCTTTGTGTTCGTCTATGAAAAGCACAAAGATTATGGCGTGAAAGAGCATTGGCTACAGGAATAGGGTATGCCGTTCGGATGTAAAATCTCTGCATTCATTGTGATGTAAGACACTTTGGATAAAAGCATCTGTCAAATCACATGTATAAGTGACCATAATAATCACTGTGGTATTTATCATAATGTCAAATATAGTTCCTCATGGGTAATAATTTTCACAGTGCTGTAAAAGAAAGAGGGGTGTTACTTCTTCACATTCCACGCACACAAACGTGTTATTCCAATTTCACAGTCTAAGAGCAGAGGCTACTTTCAGGCAGAGACACCCACACACTTAACACATTTTAAAATGAAGGTGGGTAAAAGGGTGGGTGTGTGCAGGATCATGCTATATGCAGAAGCACGTTCTCTTCTTCACATTTCTGACTGTTCTCTGAAAATGCTCACACACATGAACACACACATACACACACACACGCACACTCTTTGTTTTTTCTCTCTATTTCACTCTCTCTCTGTCTCTCTCTCTCTCGCGTGAAATAACAAAAAGGTTGTTTACAGTTCAGATATAAACCCTTCTTTACCCCTCCTTCAACTCTCAGTCACAGGAAAAACCAATTACTACTAACGCTGTTTTAGCAAGAAACCTTATAATTTGTGCCTGTGTGTGTGTGTGTGTGTGTGTAGGTGGGTGTGTGTTCGTGTATTGTGCATGGCTGTGGTCTTTTTTTCTGCACAAACAGGGCAACATTCCTTATGCTTTCTAAGCATGCAATAAGTGTTTGAAACTATTATTGCGATTCTGTTTCTCTGTGTGTGCGGATTGGAGTGTGTGTGCAGCGTTCTCCCAGGAGACCTCCACCGGGCCCTAATTGCGATAGCTCGCCGCATGCTGCGGTTACCATAGGTTACAATCCGTCAGAGCCCTCGTTTGCGTTGGTTTATGCCGGCATCAAACCCTGTACGCTCCCTGGCAAGCGAAAGCACCTTATCTGATTCGACAGCGATTCGCAGCCACTCAGACACACTCGCTAAAGACTTGAGCGTGGCTCATTTGTTGCGTTTGCTCTGATTTCTTAGAGGCATAGTTTTATGTTGAGACCTTGAGAGCGCCCCGATCCCGTGGTGGATGTGTGCTGATCGATATTGCATTATAAGTACGGTAAACCCTGGATAGTATTCTCCTGCAGAGCAGCTGTCTGAGAGGGTCAGACTCAGGCAGCACTGCACAACACAAATGAAACAGAAACATTATCAGGCTCAGAGTATAAACTCTCAACTATAGAGGGTCATGACTAACATCAGATACATTCATTATACCATACTTCTCTCCAAGGGATTGCTCAGGTTCAGCTTCTTTAACTCCAACAGCAACAGCCCGCCAGTCCAGCAACCTTTTATCTCACCATGAGAAAATAGGAGCGCGACCTTGAACTCATGACCTGAGATGCTGACTGTCTTTGTTTTTCTGCTACCCTCCTCCTTCCTTGATTGATTGTGAAGGACTTTGCGACTTTGTTTCAGAAAACACATGATGCAAAACAAAGTTGAAGTTAATAAGACAATTGTTTTGTTTTAATTAAAAAAAAATGTAATATATGCATGTGCACACACACACACACACACACAAAGCATGTATTTTGCAAGCAGATTCTTTCAACGGGCAACAATGTGGTTAAGATCAGGTTTTCACACAATTCACACTTGACTTTGAGCATGTGTATTGTGTGTTGTATGAATGTGTATGTGTGTTTGTGTGTGTGTGTGTGTGTTTTGCCGCCATGCTCAAGGTTAATATATACACAGATAATGGAGATGATGTTCTGGAAAGCGCCTTGACGTCTGTGTCGGATTCACAACGACATTGCATTACAGAGCTCATCAGCACGATGGAACAAGCTCCTTAACATCTCTTTATGACGTGCACGTACACGCGCACACACGCACACACAAACCTCTTAACAGGTTTGACAGGACTGTGCTGGCACTCATGGGCTTTCACTTCATGCACTCCACCACCTTCATTACCCACAACCCCACAGGTCCAATCCCATGTAGCACAGTTAACCTTGCTCCTTTTGAGCCTCAAGTGCTGCATACTGAATACAGGAAGGGGTGTAGCTTGCAATTATGGCCCCTATGCACAAGAGGTGACTCCATATTCCCCTCACTCCCACACCTCCAACTTTCCGTCTATGACAGACCATCTATGTCTACCCAGCCACAACTGCAACACACCTCCACACATTCATTGACTGATCAATTCCAATCACATCCCCAATTGAACTTAGGTTTTTTTGAGCGCTAATCAGCTGTCATAGCCAAACTTTCATCGTTATATTCCTTGTTCAACATTTGACTACTTTCAGTCTGCACAGAGAAGATCTTAACAAATAGAATCCTTTCTTGTTTCAGTTTGCTGCATCATGTTTTTGAGAAGGTTTTACTAGTTGTATTTTTGTAGAATTCAACCAAACCATGTTTCAAAACCAGAGCAGTGTGAAATAAGTAGTAGTATAAGAATAAAGTATTTATAAATCTACACTTGAGGACCACAAAAGGCACTTTAGTCCAGGGCCCTCACTGAGTCTGGGGCCCTGTGTAGTCAGTAACCCAGTAACGGTGCCCCAGAATGCAGCAGACCTTTAAGCCATGTTTATTTGTATCATCCTGTAAACTCTACCAACAATATGATGTACTTTTAAATCTAGTGAAACACATGATGCAATATATTGAAGTGTGCTTGAGAAATTCTCTTATTCACCAGTGTACCAATAGCAAAATAACATGGTAGGGGTAAGCATGCTCAAAATATATATTCAATAGTCACCCTGGTCACATTATTTTCATATTAATCATTATTATTAGTTTTCATATTAAGCAGATTTGATGTCAAAATGGCTGCATTCTCAACCAATAAACATGTCTGTTAAACACACTTAGTCATAGAAGGAATGGTCTCACTGCTATATTTGATACTGGCTGATTTCCATGGTGAAGGACACTTGGCCATTCTTTACCATGGGCACGCCCTGGGCAGTATCATGGGTATGCCAGTGGGCATCGGCGCCCCCAGCTGCCCCGAGGTTCTGCCCATCCCAGGAGCAAGCTGCATCAAATGGGCCAGTATGAACAGATGGAGAATGTATGAGAAGCGAAAGGGAGGGCAAGGAATGCTTGCACTGCAAATTCACAATTGCATAGTCAGTGTTAAGGGAGGAAATTGCAGAGAGAGAGAGAGAGAGAGAAAGACCGTGTTCCTATGCATCATCTGTTTTCATATTTTTAGGCTGTCCGCATGTATCGAGGCGTAGGCACTGATGATCATCGGGTGGGCACTCAAACAGAGCATCATCTCCCTGGATGTAGGCCTCACTCCATTCTCCTCCCCTCCCGCTTCCCTGCTCTCCCATCCGTGATGAATCCGAATTGTCTCCTAACCAAAAGGCGTGCGCCTCATTTTTCAAAGCCGCTTTCCCTTCACCACAAAACGTCTTCGCTCTCTGCTGGCTCCCAGTTTCAAGGGAACCCTCTCAACGCTTGTTCCATTTTAGATGACACTCTTAATCCAATTTGGTTGGAAATATGTTCCTCCGCTCTCCTGCATCCCCTTCTGTTAATAGGTGTGTGTGTGTGTGTGTGTGTGTGTGTGTGTGTGTGTGTGTGTACAGGCTAATATTTGCCTGTGCAAATTTGTGCGGGTGTGTGCAGATGCATGGGTGTGTGTCATGTCTTTGCAGTGATTAGCTTTAGCTGCTAGGTCTCCCAGGACTTGTGCCACAGTGTGTGTTCTGCTTGCCAAGCATGGTTAACACTATGCTCAAACTCCCAGCACATTACCATGGTGGGAAAATGAGTTTTTCGCTGCTGATTTGTTGTGAAAGGGAGCGAACACACTCCGGTGCTACAGTGCTACAACAGCAGTCAAGGTGGATTGCCTTGGGGTTTTTGTCACTGCGGGGCAAAACCTTAAACTTATTCAAGGTCAGCTTTAGTTCGTTGTTCATGTTCAGGTTCATGTGATCAAATTTGAAAATTCTGCTTCAAAGTAATTATTTTTAAACCGTGTAGCAGACATGAGAATATACTGAGCTTTATGTAAACTAACCTAATGCATGCACTTCCTTAGAGAAGGCTTGGGGAAGGTATGAAGGGCAAAGCAGAATATATAAATGTACTGATAAAATTACCTCTCGATGATATACCAATATAAGACTGATATAAAACACTGAAAGCCCAACATGGACCCTTGGTGACATTAAATGCTCATAGAGTCAAATGCCTGTTACATTTATTCCTACATACGGCCATGAAGGACAATTGTAGTCTTCAGGGACAATTCTTTTTGAGGGTATGAAAGAGACCACTTTTATCCACAAACAAGAACAAAGCTTAGCAATACAAATTGTTTCTCAGCAGGAGCTCAATTTAGCCTTTTGTGATTAAAGAACTGAGCGCACTGACAAACACTTTGTCCCTGGTATGAATCATATACAGGGGGTCACTGAGGCCGGTCGGCTTGTTTTCATTGCAATCTCCTGTTTTTTGCCGCACTTAAGCACCCTCCAGCTTTTCAAGACGGCCTCCTTTGGCATCCAGGGGATTTTGAATAACAACAAAGCATAACTTGGCTCTATTTGATGGCAAATTAATGTTTCTACGGGATCAAGTCGAGCAAATTTTTTGGGTGTCCACTAATCAGGCACAGTCAGGAAAGTGCCACGGCCCCAACTGTTTGAGAGCAACTTTATTTCCCCCTCCCACGCAAAAATGGTTGACACTCCTCACACAGCCTGACTTTTAAAGGTTAGACTGTGAGGGAAAAAAAGGGAAGATACTGCTTGTGAATGTCGCACCCTGACTAAATTGATTTTGGTTTGGGTTGAAGGTTTTATCAAAGCTTCTAATCTTCAGAGGAAAGGATGAATCTAATCAGGCTGTTTTTTGGTGGGATTAGTGGCTTCTCTCTCTCTCTCTCACCCAGTCTCCCTCTCATTCTCTCTCTGTCTGTCTTGTGCACACTCTCTTGTGTACATTTTGTTTCTTAATATTGTTTCTCTGTCTTGCTCTTTTTCTCATTTAATCCCTCCTGTCTCTTCACCAAGTATATCGGCAAGTGTTTCAAGTATTTGAGATAATCCACATATGCTTGCTTTAGTTCGCCCACTGTGTGTTTTTGGCTTTCATCTCTGAATCGTGTGCAGCTTTGAGATATGTGAGCTATGTCTGCTCTCTCATCCTTCCCAACCCCTCGCTCCAGCCCTGTCCCCTGCCCTGTCTCACCCCCGCCACCTACTTTCTTGGTCTGAGTGTGGATAATTCCTCCATTATCCAGTGTGTTTTTCCCATTCCTCCATTACACCCGCTCTCGTGTATCTTGTTCTGTGCCCTCTCTTTCCACTCGGTTGTTATCCATCTCAGGAAAGAGCCTGTATTGGTGATCATCATTTAGACATAATGATTTTCTAACAAGCTGGGAACCAGCTCTTTAAGGAACCAGATAATGAGATCATGGTGCCCACGTCACCAAGGGGAACCTTATATTTAGTCATTTTTAAAGACTGCTTACCCTGGAGACTAAGCTGCAGTTTACCACTGATAATTAATGAAGAAGCTTGGATGATGGTTTGTGTAACAGCTTATAGTTGCTAGGTGAAAGAGTTGAAGTTAAACAAATGGAGAGAGAGAACAACAATTTAACAACAGTCAAGCTTCAGAGACGGTGCCTCAGCTTGCTCTAGCCTCTAGATGTATGACGCTGGTCCTACATCAGCCTGCTAGTTAGGATGGTCAATTGGCCCTACATCCACCAGTTGTTGATGCTGGCCCTAAATCAGCCAGCTAATTAGATCATTCACCAGCCAGTTCACTTTCTTTCATCACTTTTTTCTATTCCTCACTGGAACTTGCACTATATTTAGAAGGTTTCTTGGGGGGTTTCTTGTCTACAGCCTATTCATGGGGATCTTCACCCCATGAATGGGTATTCCTTTTTTGATTTCAATAAATCATGTCTGAATAATGAATCATGTCTGAATCAGTCTCTCCTGATTGAAATTAAGCTTAGCATCAATCAGGAAGGATACCTCTCTTCACCTTTCTATCCCACTACTCTCTCTTCCATTCATAACTTATTATCCACAATCAGTTTAAATTTTGAGAAGAATACACCCTTTCAGTCTTGCATCGTTACTAATCATCCAATCACCCAAATCTGCACACTCACACATCTTCTCTCATACCCACTCTGGGAACCAATCACAAATCAATATGTTCTATATTTACTCCCTCAGCTGTTCCTGTATGTTTCTGTCATTTCAGCTGCTGCTGTCAGTGTTGTTGCTGCTGTAGTCCTTCACTCCACCACCACCAGCATCCAGATTCCACCAGATAAACCCAGTGGGGTTATATCTTCAGCCCCAGGGGGTGTTCTTGTCTACAGCCTATTCATCAATAGGTATTTCTTGGAGTTTATCCAAAGCTTGTCTTTTTATCGATTTCAATATATAATTTCTGAATTTGTAAACCTAATCTCTACCTTGATATGAAAAGGTCATTGGTGCAACATAGTTGAAGGTCATCGGTTCTTATGCACTCCACTCCAAAGTGTGGAGAGGGCCAGAAGGCATCAACTCACTCTTATGGAGGGTTTGGGGTGGGGGTGCACGGCAGGACAGTTCAGAATAACATCGGCCTTCGTCACCACATGCCTCTCAAGCATTTAAGTTGATTGTGTCAAGCTCAGGCCAGTGACCTAACCAGCCATTGTCGTTAAACTCCCCAGTTTGTTTTGTTCAAGCTGACAAACAAGACGAGAATACAAAAGGTTAAAAACATTCAGTGAAACGGTATTCCCATTCCGCATGTCGAAGTGTCCCTGAGCAAGATATTGAACCCCAAATTGCCCCCGAAGCTGCATCTTTGGTGTATGAATGTGTATGAATGATTAGTTCCCCCTGATGTGCAGGTTGGTACCTTACATGGTAGCCCCTGACATCAGTGTATGAATGTGTGTGAATGGGGTGAATGTGAATGTATTGTAAAACGCTTTGAGCGGTCGGAAAGACTAGAAAGATGCTATATAAGTACAGGCCATTTACCATTTACCATTTACCATTCCCCTATATTTGATTTAGTGGTTTTGAGAACAGGTTTTTACCTTCTTAAATCTATTGACATTTCCTTTTCATCTCATCAACTCATCACACCATGACACAAAGTCACTGTGGTAGAAATTATGTCTATATCTCGTGTCTTATGTCTTAATCACTATATCCCAACCTTTCTGAGTAATATGATTGTGTTGTACCCATCTCTAGTGCTAGTATGAGGTGATCCTAACTGTTGCATTACTGTGAGCCCATACTGTGAGCACATGAGAGACTCAAGAAACATTCAATACCGTACATATTGTTTAGTCTACGTTGTAAATATCCTTGTAGATGTTTTAGAAACTACCCCCCTCCTGTCTTTCTTCCCCTTTATAATCACTGTTCAGATAGTTCTCTGGTTGAGATCTGCAACCATACCTTGTGTGTACATCTCTCCTGAGTACTCAGCTCTTTGTGTTAATAAATATACTCAAGTAATTCATGACTCAAAGACTCTTTGTCAATATCTGAATTTATTCAACAAACTGGCGTCACAAACTATCTCAATACAGACTACAAACTGGGTGAGTACATAATTCTCATTATGACTTCCCATGTGAATGTGTCTTGACGAGATCCATAATGAACTAATTTGATGAATTTATTATTGAACAGAAACCAAATCAAAATGCATTTCTGAGTGATAATCAGTGTCTGAGGCGTTGCTTGGGACGTATGTGCCATACAAACTGCCTCTAAGGGTACGTGGCTCGGAACGCAAGTGTCATACACGCTACCTGGCCGAAGTATTCCAAAAGCATAACTGGTGTAAAACAAAAATTAGGACTGAGAGCGGTCCATTGGTTAAGACCTAACAAAAGATCGGAGTTGAAATAACACTCAGTGATTGTTATGGCACCTTGTGAGTAAAAGACCCAATATAGTATTTTGGTGATTACTGCATAAACCTGATTTATTAAGTAGCTACTGTTAAGACGTTTAGTAACAAGACACCTTGACTGGTTGAGTTTTAGACGCATGTCGGCACTATAAGTTGATAGTGTAAGTGTTGGAGACGTGACCACAGCCCAATGTCACTGCTGGAAGTTAGAACCTAAATTGTCATGTATTGAGTACATTTGTTTTTATTGTTGTTGTCACTGGTGTTATTTGTATGTTATGTAAGGTGTCTAACTGATATCAAATGAGAATGCACACACTAAATTGAAGGTAAGTAAAAATTAGTGAGTGTATCTTTCAGAGCCTGACCTCTCTGTGAGAGAAGAGGAAAAAAGGAGCTGAAAAGTGAATTGCGGAGACTGAGGTCAGTCTGACCGCTCCGTGCAGACAGCGGAAACTGAGATCGGAGGAGTTAAAAGATAAGCCATACACAACCACAGCTGCACTAAGGTAAAGAGTTGTTTTTCCTCTTTTTGAGCGGAACCACCATCTCGCGAAATGGGCAGCAAACAATCAAAAAGCCCATCTGTGGACCAGACATCCATTAAAATGTAGTAAGGAGTTGAGCAACAAAAGCAAAATATTGCAATCATATTTTGACAAACACGTAGGTGGGCTCCTCTGCTGAGATAATTATTAAAGAGAAAGGTCACTTGTATGCAGTGCCATTTACGCAGGATATGTGTAACTGGACCGGAGGGCAGTGGTCAATTGGCGGATCATTTGCCCTAAAGAAAATGCAAATTTTAACAGACAACATTGAGAGTGGCCAGGGAGATCCGAAATGGGATTATGATTACATGAAGAAATGTTTAGAAGCATGGCGATCTGTCGCAAAACGACACCCGCCTCCAAAACAACACAAAAAATCCCCAGCAACGGGAAATGAGGTGAAATCCCAATCTAAAAAAGCCTCCAAAAAGCAAACCTGTTGTAGATGTATCACGAAACTGGTCCCCCAATGTGCCACTATAGAAAAAATCGCTTACAACTGTTGGTTTTGTGCAATAGCCCAAATCATGACAGCTGTAGACCTAACAGATAAGGCTGTGGCCTGTTTGGCATTAGATGACCTTGCCTCCCCATCCTCACATGCCCGAGCCCTACTTTTTGCTTGTGCTAAAACACAATCTGGCTTAACAGTGCCCAAAATATGTGAAATGTTGCAACGTGTGGTTTAGAAATGAACTGGTTGTTTACAACACAAATGTATGCAAATCATGGGGGGGTAAGAATGTTTCCCAAGAAAGAGGCAGACAACCCCAAGAAAAAAGTAACAAAATTGTATCCCCCTATGCCTGAAGATGACTGGGTAGACACTCTGGCTATAGCAGCTGCGATAAGACAGCAGCCAAAAAATCCAGCAATCCAAGGCCAGAGAGCTGCAGAAGCTCAACAACAGTTAGAGGCAAGAGGAGGAGGATCAGGAGGAGGGGCAGAGGGTGGTGCAGATGACAGCAAAGATGAGAGTAAAGACCCTCCCTCGGATACGGAGGAGGAGTCAGAGGGAGAGGACTCGCCCTCCCCATCCGAAAGGAAGGCTTCTCACATAGCTGACAGACTTAAGAAAAGAAAGGAAAGGCAGTGAAGTGAATATGATGAGATTAGGCCAAAGAAAGAGACTAAGCCATTTCCCAAGCAAACCCCAAAAATTATGGTAGGCGACGTGGCCATAAAAAAGACAGGGACCCCAGCTGAGGCTAGACAAATGTTGACTGAAGCCCCATCCTCATTGAACAGACCTGTGGCTTTCCATCATTGGCTATACCAAACTTCCAACATATATGATGTTCTTCCCACAGACATGTTGTTGCTTTTGAAACTTTCTTATGGCCCAGCATGGCAGTCTATACAGGACAATTTTAACATTCCAACTGGTGTGAATAGAGACTGGGCTCCAAATTATACTGTGGAGCTGAATCCTAGTAGAGAGACGTGGCTAAATGGTGCTTGTAAAACAGCTATAACCATTAGTGCAAGGAGTGTAGGAGATTCCAGTGAAGTAACAAACTGTATGCAAAACAAAGACGAAACCCTGTCAGACTTCATCAACAGATTTCGCCTGACTTGGGACACAAATGCAGGAGTGCCCCTTGCAGATAATGGTTCATTAGCAGTACAAACCCTCATGAATAACATCCTGCCTCACATCTCCATTGCCGTCAGACGAACCACGCCAGGCTGGACAGGGCAACAGTTCTCAGCAATAACTGACCCCGGCACTGACCCCACCCATGAGTTCAAACCCAGAGATTTTGTGTTAATAAAGTCACTGGATAAAGTTGATCTCTCCCCTAGGTGGAAAGGACCATTCCAGGTGCTGCTGACAACCAGAACTGCAGTAAAGGTCGAAGACAAACCCGAATGGATCCACGCAACCAGATGCCGACTAGCGCCCCACGAAGGGACCGCATCCATCAACAGATTGGGCTGCAAGGACAGTACCACCGACCGCATCATCGTCATCATCTCCATCTTTGTGATTGGTGGCCCTTGTCATCTGGGCTGTAGAAGTAAGGAGCAGGACTTAAATAACAGTTTCCCCAATGAGCACACAAGCTCTCTTACTGTCTCTGCAAACACTTATACTGATAATTACACATGCACAGATGTCAGTGCCCAGCCAACGGCACCACCACGGGACCGGAGCAGCACCCCAGCAGCAGACAAGAACACATTGCGGCACGCTCTGCACCGCCAACAAAGACACACTCATTCCTTTTTGCTTTTGGTATACCTAGGATTGACTGACTGAATGATTATTGCCTGATATCTGTATCCTGATATCTGTATCCTGATATCTGTATCCTGATATCTGTATCCATTTTAGTTTTTCATATAAGCATTATCTCAAAATATCAGTTGACTATTGTAACATTTTCATCAATATTGATCGAGTGAAAATGTGCATAACCATGATGATTTACAGGACACCCTGTGTTAAGTACATCCCTTTGCTTTTACCGATTCCCTGCTTATTTCTGCATATGTAACTGTATTAATCATCTTGGAATATCCTGGAAAGAGTCTCCACCCCTGGGGTACTGGTTGTAAGTTCCAGTTAACAACAGCTTAGCTGTACAAATCTATGTGATACTGTTGGTATCAAAGGGGGGAACTGTGGTGTGTGTAGAAATGTGTGTAAAAAATGATGTCTATATCTCGTGTCTTATGTCTTAATCACCATATCCGAAGTAATATGATTGTGTTGTACCCATCTCTAGTGCTAGTATGAGGTGATCCTAACTATTGCATTACTGTGAGCCCATACTGTGAGCACATGAGAGACTCAAGAAACATTCAATACCGTACACATTGTTTAGTCTAGGTTCTAAATAACCTTAGATGTTTTAGAAACTACCCCCCTCCTGTCTTTCTGCCCCTTTATAATCACTGTTCAGATGGTTCTCTGGTAGAGATCTGCATACCATACCTTGTGTGTACATCTCTCCTGAGCTCAGTATTTTTTGTTAATAAATATACTCAAGTAATTCATGACCCGAAGACTCTTTGTCAATATCTGAATTTATTCAACAGTCACCATATCCATTTTCTCTATCCTGCAAAACATTAAGAATGACAGAATCCTCCACACTTGATAAAATCTAATTTGTTTAAATTACTTTTAATTCTGATATCTTTGCAATGAAACGTCATCTTGGTTTAAGTGTTGTGCCATTACAATCATATCATAGCACATCATCACACCAATCATATTTATCAGCCAAAATAGCACCAAAGCTTTCAGATTCCTACCCCCCACCCCCCTTTATTGCAGACATAATCCAGAAAATCACTTGAGCGGATTATTATGCAATCCAATTATGGTTTATAATCTGAGCCTAGAAAGAGTTCCTTTGACTCTGTGCAGTCTGGCTGCAAGATGTCTTAGTTATTTAGGCTGCACTGCTGATTTATCTATCTGGTTGTACAATGGTGGAGTGGGCGGTGGACAAGTCAGCAAGGGTTTATGTTCAAAGGAAGCATCTGAGAGATGCAGCCTGATGTGATCTACAGCAGTGATGCAATGGACAAGACCAACGCAGGCAATCACACTAAAAGTGTACACATGAACACTTACATAGAAACATCACACACAAGCTGGCTGCCACCTTCATTTCTGACCTAGACAGACAGAGCAAGCTGTGATCCTTGAAGGCATCAGGCAGTTTTGCCTCCATCACTCAGAGATGACATATCAAAGCCTTAAAAAGACTGTGCCTCGACACAGAAAATCACATCAAGTGTCTGCATATCTGCACATACATGTTCAATCAGCTTGTGCCACTTCACTCTGGCCTTGCTTATCCCAGATGCATACCACACGATGAAGCTGTGCTAATGCTGCACTGAGTGCCGTTAGACACTCCATCCAACTCCATAGTTTCCTCAGAGGTTTTTTCTCACAGAAATCTGATCTGGATATTTGGCTGGTATAGTATCATAGGGCTTAATTAGTACCAGAAATGTCCAAGAAGTCTTGCAGTGTGCATCCGCCATTATTGCAGCCAAGTGTGTCTGAAATAAATAATGTTCGTTTCACTTCTTGTAGTATTAGCATGTAGAAATTCCTTTGAGATCTCTACATCTGAGAGCCTATATGCTGCCACTGGCCTGTGATGGATTCCCACCAGAAACCTTTCTCCCTCATCTCCTTGCCTCTAATTCGCTCTCATCCCTCCCACGCTCCCAAAAGAGCAACAAAAAAACCATTAAGCATGCAATATGATTGAGAGTTATCTTTTAATCTCTCTCTCTCTATATGCAGATATATAGCATGTGAATTTTAGACATGTTACAAATGCAAAATGAGAAGCTATTAGGTAGAGAATTGACAATAGCAAGTCAAGCTACACACGCACTCATGGCACTTCCAATTAAATTGTTTTGAAGTTCAGGGCTTCTGCGTTGTTTCTGTGCGCTTGTTGTTTTTATCTGGAGCTGTGACATAGAACATGGCATCATTAGTACCATCTCTGTTAGTGACTGTTCATTCTTTCTCTGTTTATTTTTCTGTCTCTCTGCTTCTGTCTTCCTCTCTCTGTCTCTCTTCCTCTCTCCGCTTTCATCTGAGATCAAAGAGGAACAAGCTCATATTTCTCAATCCCATCCACTACTTTGCTGGCTTTTTTCAAAAAGATGGCCGAGTTCGATGGTTGAGCTGCATGTGTTCTAAGTGTCAAGTCCACCACTACTTCACGTTTTTCCCTCTTCCTTCTCGTTTTATGCAGCCCCACTTCATCACACATGGCTGGCTTCCCACTTT
>CABFOQ010053377.1:0-10121 GCA_900660455.1 Gephyroberyx darwinii
GCAATTTAGACACACTAGGTATACATGCACGGGGGATGGTGGTGAGTAAAGCTTTGAGGAGTGGCACATTATTCCTGTATTATAATAAGAATGACAGACAGAAAGCGGCTTTTGATTTAGCAACCTGGTTTAGTGTGTGATATCATATGATGGATACTTTCAAGATGATCCACAATACTATATACTATAATACTATACTACAATACCTTTTTATGTAGTACAGTATAGTATAGAATGGTATGATATAGTATAGTTAATCTAGTGTATACAGTATAGTTTCAGTTTTTTAGTTGATCTAGTGTATATAGTATAGGAGACCACAACGCATTGTTTTTTCTTAGTTTCTTGTTTTTATCACAGTGTATATAGTATATTCCAACTTCTTAATTCTTAGATTTATTTTACTGTGTGACATTGTGGTGTATTACACCTTGTCAAATACCTTGTATGTGGAAATGTACTCAGCCAATGAAGTGATTCTGATTCAGATTTGGTTTGTCATCAGAATAAGCTCGGTTTTTGTTTTCAATTCATGTACTGTAACCAACAGAATATAGTCTACATATTCCAGTGCAAATTAGCAGGCACATCTCTTACCAGACTCATGCGATTTATGGTCATTGCATACAAGTACATGGCCTAAAACTAAGAGTGAGTAAACATGTAATATGAGGATGACAACACATTGAGACCTGGTCATTTGTAAACGTCTCTAACTTTCCCCACAGGCTTTTCACTACCATTCATTGACTCTATGCCCCCCATTGTGTGGTGGCCCAGTGGTACATTATTAGACATTGATAACCAATGACCTCTAGCTTTCTGTATGCAGGTGTTTGGCAGCAAAGAACAGTGGAGTTGGGTTACATAACTAGTTTGCTTGGGGCAGAGATACACTGTTTGAAAGAGTGACCTGCTTAATAATTTACTAGGTTCAAACCATGTCATTGTTTCGAGACTGACCAGTCCCTGTACTTACTTTTTCAAGAGCTGAATTAGTATTATCATCTCAGGCTTAAAGTTTTGCCACAAAGTGGGATTATCTTTAGGATAGAATTCATACACACTTGTAGTTGATACTCAAGTTTGTTTAGATATGTGCAGACATAACTATATACAGTTGACACTCCAGTTTCTTAAGATATATCTAAATACAATAGGCCCATTATATGTTGGTGGTGATATAGAAATAGCATAATTACCTTTCACTCTTCATCATGCTGATATAACTGCTAATCAGCACAATTTTCAATGGTGAAATCTGTTTCTCTTTGGTTAAATGTGCAGTAGTGGGCAGCCTCTTCCTCTACTCCTGCCAGGCCTCGAATTGAATGATTTTAGCATGGCAAATAGCGCCACCTGAAGGTAAATATAGGTATTGCTTTTTGATAGAAAGACTGGGTATGTGCATCTTGCTCTCCTAGTTAGTTTAAATAAGCCATTACCTTTAATGTCCAGTATGAAAGATATTTCCAGGGAAAAAAACTGTTGTTAAGAAAACTTTATTTATTTTTCATCATTTTTAATGTAAGAACATTGTCGTGGTGGCAAGGCATTTTCATCCTGGATCAATGCTTTGTGTGTTTCAAGACAGCTTTTGCAATTAACAAAAAAGATGTCTTTCAAAGAATTGCCACAAAACATTAGTCAAACTACAATTGATTCAGAAATACAAGACAGCAAAGTATTAAAAATTATCCACTCTAAAAGTCGTACATTAAAACAATTTATGAAAATGAATTATGTTCAGCATGTATGCATTAATTATATTATGCATAAAAAGTTTAATATTGAAATAACCAAAAAGCCAAAATTTAAATCAATCAAAGCAGTTAAATGAATTCAGCACTCACACGAAAACTATATAAATTCAAAATTGCTACATTTACCCAAACCTTATTCCCAACATCAGTTAGCAGAAAGCCTATGAGATAAGATAATCTTTGAAAAATGTAGTCACATCGCTTAGGAACTACTAATAACAACCACCTAGTCTAGTTCCATTCTTTCTCTATGTTTAAGAGAGGGTGTTTGAGCTATAAGTGTTGCTGCTTGAAGAGAAGCTATAGGTGTAAGTAGAAGAGTAATCCACGCTTCCTCTACGGGATCCACTCCTGGAGCCCACCCGAGAGCTAGGCCTGGACCCAGAGCGAGAGCCTGGGTTAGAGACATTGTAAGGGCTGCTGATGCCCTTAGTGGACATAGAGGAAGCCTGCAGCATCTTCATACCGTTACTTTCCTCCACCATGCAACTGTCCATGGCTTCCTTGTAGGAGATCTTCAGTTTTGTCTTGGGACAGGTCAAGTTCTTCTGGTGGTTCCGAGTATCCTGAAGCTTCTGGGCTCCCCGGCCATCTAGCCAGCCCCGGCGGATAGCATCTTCGATGGTGGTGCGACACCCAGTGCCAGGCTCTAGCAGACCCCCTGTCAGGTACTGAAACTCCAAAAATCTTTGGCCAGCCTCATAAGGCAGCCATTTCTCTGTCATTGCCTCTGCTGCTGACATCTTCTTCTTAGTCTTTACATCTTCAAAGCCCGTATAGGCTTTCTGGGCAGGTTTCAGCTTAGAGGCCATGTCTTCATCAATGAGGCACTGATGGACGGCATCCTGCAGAGACAGTCTCTCACCATTGGCAGGGTTGATAATGCCCCCTGTGCAAGCCTGGGCCTCCAGCAATCTCTGTGTTGTAATAGTATCAACTATGCCTCTTCGGAGCGCTTCTGGAATAGTTATTTTCTCTAAGGTTTCTGTGTCAAAGATGGCGGCCACAGGGCTCTGGTCATCAAACATCTCAGGTGGAGATAAGGTAATGGAAATGCTGTTGAAGCGCTTGCGAACAGTAGGGGAGGACGGGGTGGCCTGGGAGGGACTGCTACAAGTGACCACATCATCAACATTGCTGGCTGTAATGGTCATCTCAGTGCTGCTGGTTCTGCTGGTAATGAGCTCAGCAAACTGGGTCAGGGTTATTTTTCCAGCACGGTACTGGTCCAAGGATTTTTGGTCAATGATACCACGGTCTAGGGAGTCCTGGATGTCATACTGGCTTCCATTTTTCCTATCCACCAACACCAAGCGTGCAGAACCGTCTGATCCCTTGACGGTTATTTCCTCCCACTCACACTCCTGCTCTGACAAGTCCAGGAAAGTGTCATAGTCGATTAGCTCCCGGTGATAGGCCTCCCTCACTGACATCTCCAGCCCAGTGTCTGGGTCAACAATCACCACCCGCCTCTTGCGAAGGACATTGGTACGGCTCTCCTGAGATTTCTGGGGCTTATTCTTGTCTTTAAGTGGCAGGAGCACTAGGCCTGTTTTGGGATCTTTGATGCATCTGTCCTTCAGTTGAAGATACGTCAGGTTCTCCTTGGTGTTAGGGTCAAAGAAGCCTTTAGTGTCATCTCCTTCATAAGTTAGGATTTCATTCATCTCTTCATCAAAATAGCCCCTTTTATAGGCCACATCCACATCAATACGGTGGCTCCCTATGGGGTCAATTATCCCTCCGCTAGCAATTTGGGCCTCCAGCAGACGGATCCCATGGCCTTTCTCAATTAGATCTTTCTCAATGGCCTGGAAAAGGGAGATGGTCTTTCCAGAGGATGGGTCTGTGTATCCGGTAACTGCCTTTTCTGCAGACAGTAACTTATTCTTGAACTCTTTACCTACTAGACCTCTCTTTACAGCCTCATCCACTGTCAGGAAGATGTTGTTGACTGGATCAATCATGAAACCAGAGGAAGCTTGTGCCTCCAGGAGCTCCAGGGTGGTCCCTCTCATGAGCAGACCTTCCTTCATTGCTTGGTAGAAAGGCATGGATCGGTCATTAGCCTCATCATAGATCCCTGCAATACAGGTAGAGCCATAGAGATAGGACTTGAGCTTGTCCTCAATATCTTTGCTAGTGAGCTTGCCCTGGTTGAGCTTTTGCAAATCGGTCTCATCCAACAGCTTAGAATTGACCAGCTCTGTGATGGAGACCTCACCACGGATGCCCTTTACCGTCAAAGGCTTTTCTGGACCAGCAAGCAGGAGCAAGCCAGAGACAGGTTCTATTCTACACTTTGACCTCAGGTCACCATAGCTTATCTTCTCCCCTGTGGTTGGATCCAAGTAACAGGTGGGTTTCTTGTTCAAAGCTCTGTAAAGCTCCTCATCAATAAGGTTACGGTCCAAGGCCAAATCCTTGGGCAGGAACACACTCAGAACAGGGTCCAGGATACCTCCAACAGATTCCTGAGCCTGGAGCAAGCGGATGGCTGTTTCCTTGTCTATGCGGCCCTGTTTCAGAGCCTGACCCACAGACAACACTTTGCCAGTGTATGGATCTTTGAAGCCTGTGCTAGCTGCTTCAGCCGTCAACAAGGTGTCTCTGTCTTCTGTGTCTACAATCCCTCTGGAACAGGCAGTATCCACAGGCATCTTCTCATTGAATGTAGGGTCTACGATGTAGCCTGTCGCAGCTTGGGCCTCCAGCAGCATGATTGCACTCTCTGGACTGAGGAGATCCTTGTTTTTGGCTTCAGTGAATGGCATTTTTCTCTGAGGACCACTTGTCATGCCAGCAATGATGCCAGTACCCTTTAGACTAAGCTGGATGTCCACAGCAACCTCTTCAACTGTCTTCTTTCCCTTTAGGAGCTGCTCTACGGTGGATTTACTGATGATACCACAGTCACACAGCTGGTGAGCTGTTACTTTGCGGCGCACCCCATCAAATAATAGCTTGGAAGGATCTACTGTTGGGATCTTCTCATCTGTCTGGGTCTGCCTGCTTAGGGTATTAGGCCCCTGCTGCAACCTCTTTATCTCTCTCTCTAGGGCATCTCTCTTGAGAGCCAGGTCTGACACATCCTTCTCAGCACTCAGTAGCCGGCTCTTGTACCTCTCCTCAACACTCCTTAGCTCCCTCATGAGCCTCTCTACCTCTATCTTCAGGGAGTTCCTTTCTCGATCAGTCTTGTCCCTATCTGTGTCCCATTGCTTCACCTGGCTCTCTTTCATCTCATACTGGCTTTTCAAATAGGTGAAATCCTTGCGAATGGCATTGTTGTCATCCTGTAGGCGCTGTTTGTTGCGTAGCTCAGCCTCTAGTGAGAGTTTGATGCGGGTGAGCTCCTCTTCCAGGTGCTGCTGGCGGTTCTTATCCTGCTCCAACAGTTTAAGCTTGGCCAGTAAGCGGTCCTTCTCCAGTAGCAGCTCACTGTAGTGGCTTTGGGAGTCGTGCATCATCATGGATGTCTGGGGAAAACATGAGAAAACGCATGTTTTTATAAAAATACCAACGTGATGCATTGGGTAAAACATTAATTTAACATATATAAACAATATTTATATAATTTAATTTGTAATGTCACAAACCACTGCTTTTCTGTTAAAGAATGTTGAGATGACTAGCAAAGGTGAGTCCTCCAGAAATATACCATCAGTTGTTAACTACTGGAAACCAATGATATGTGGAAAAACACATATCACGCATATATACATAGATATGTACATGATGTTGATTCATATCAGTTAGTACACAGTAATTCATAAAGTGATTATCCATGCTTAGTATGAGTAAGTTCTGTCAATGTGTGTAAGTGTAAGTGCAGTAGTGAATTAAATGTATATGGTTATCAAAAGATTGCAAGCATATGAATTATCTCATGCAAAACCCTTAAAATAAAGGTCATTTTGTGAACACTGTCATCTAAAATCATAAGACCACTATAACTATAACCATTCGTGCAGAGGCGGCAAAAAGAATTGTGAGTTGAGTTAGTTGGAGCTGATCCCTTAAAGCAATCAAAAAATACCTCAATGGATTGCTTTTGGATTTTGTCTATTTCCGACTTAAGCTTTTCTCTCTCCTTGGTCAGATCATTGATGAGAGCCTGGAGTTCCAATGTTCTCTTGCTACTGCTCTGGAGTTGGACATGCAAGGCTGAGATCTGTGAAGCACTCTCTCCATCCATACTGTCCCTGTTCAGCTTCAACTCATCTCTCTCTTGCTTCATTGCCCTGAGCTCCTCTTCCAGCCTCAGTCTCTCCTTTGTCAAATTCTGTGTCAGACTCTTCAGCTTATCGATCTCTGAAGTGTTTTCATTCAGTAGACGGCTCTTCTCCTCAATGGTCTTATATAGGCTCTCGTTACGGAGGTTGACCTCACGGACACGGACCTGTTCCTGCAGGAGCTGTTGTTTCAGTGTTTTCACCTCAGTCGTCACCTGGGTCAATTGGTCCATGGTGACTTTATGGTCCCTCAGGCTCCTGTCCAGGGCCTCCTGGAGGGCCCTGAGGTCCTGCTCATACTTTCTCCCAGAGGTGGAAACATTTTCCTGCATAGCTTTCAGTGTGTTGATGGTGCTGGTATGCTCTCTGCAGGTATGTGTCATCCTCTCCAGCTCAGCTTCCATTCTCTTCCTCCGTGTGAACTCGTCCTGGGTTTCCCTCTTCTGCTTCTCCAACTCTGCTTCCACCCCATCCAGAGAGCACCGCAGTTCCTGAATACGGCTCTGTAGCCTGGCAGCACTCTGTTCAGCCTTTGTCTTCTCATTGGTCTGTTTCTCCATCTCTATTCGGGTGATGCGGATTTCCTGCTCAGACACTTTGAGCTTGTTGATGGCCTCCAGATAGGATGTGTTTTTTGTTTGCAGCTCTCCCTGAGCCTGTTTCAGGTGACAGATCTCTACCTCCAGAGCTCTCCTCTTCTTCCCCTCTTCCTCCAGGTTGTGTGTAAGCAGGCTGATCTGCCTGGTCTTCTCCTGGTTGTTCTTGGTGGCCTCCTTCAGCCTGAGCTCATCTTCTCCTCTCTGCTGGACTACAGTTCTCAGGTGCACCTCCAGCTCACTGCGCCTCCTGGTCTCTTCTGTCACTGAGGCCCTCTGCTGGTGGGCCTCTTCCTCTGCCCTACTCCTCTGCTCTTCTGTCTGGACAATGGAAAGTCTCAGTCTTCTCAGCTCCTCCTCTAGATCTCTCTTCTCAGCAATGAGTCTGTCACACTGCAATTTTAGTTCGGCTGTGTCTTCTCTCTGTTGTGAGGCCTTCAGCACAGAGGTCTTGGTAACGTGGATCTCAGTCTCATATGTATGCTTAAGCTGATTAATCTCTTGGCTGCACTGTGTTCTTACCTTTGAGGTCTCTGACTCAGCATTTCGCCGACGTGTAGCCTCCTCCTCTAGCAGTATCTTCAGCCTCTCCAGTTCACGTTCTTTGTCCTTCACAACCTTCTCCAAATCAATCTTCGTCCAGTTGAGCTCTTCCAGTTCTTTCTGTCTGCGGCGAACCGTTGCCTCATACTCTTCTTGCTGGCTGGTGTAACGTTCCTCTGCCAGCCTTCTCTTCCTCTTTTCCTCCTCCAGTTGGTATGTGATGCGGGCCAGCTTATCATTAAGCTCTTTCATCTGACTGCTTGTGCTGTCCAGGTTATCCCTGGCCGCATTAGCCTGCATTGCCATGGTTCTTTTCACTTCCTCCATAGAAATGAGCTGCTCTTTGGATTGAGTGAGCTCTAGCTTATAGCTGGCTAGAACATCCTCCAGAGATTGCTTCTTCTGGCTATGGCCCTGGAGGTCCTCCTTCAGACGCCTCAGTTCCTCCTCCAGCATCTCAATCTTTGTATTCCTGATCTGAGGGGAGCAATAAAACATATAGATTTAAGAAGGTCCTCAGGCATTTTATGTAACTAGTATGTTATTATTTGTATTATCATACAAACATATTTGTTAATTAATCATTTCCACAGTGGGGTCCAAAAGTCCACTACCAAGAACTGTTTGTTTTCATCATTTATTAAAATACTTGTTATTCAAGAACACATTATTTATAATTTCCCCTGAGGGATCAATAAAGTATGTATGTATGTATGTATGTATGTATCTATCTATCTATCTATCTGTATGTATCTGAATTGTTTTGTATTGTTTTGCTTTTAACAACTAAAACCAGATATTTACTAAATTAATATGGTCCTCTATGTGTTATTGTCTCTACTGCTAGTACTTTAACTTTGAAAAAGGACTTCCATTGAAAAATATCTTCAATTATGAATTCAATTATCTTGAAAAATCATGTAATCTTGTTAAATATCACTTGAATAAAATGTGTTTTTTGATCAATTATGACACAAAAGGGTTCTTGGTAGTGGACTCAGACTTTTTGGGCCCCACTGTATGCCATTCTTATTATTTTATCTATTCATTCATATAATGCATATCTTACAGTGCATCATACAAATGTAACACTTACCTTCAGCTCTTCCATGTTCTTTAGCATCTCCCCAAGGAATTTGTAGTAGTCACTGGAGCGGGTCAGCAGCTCAATGTAGCGAGACTGGAGATCAGCCACCTAATGAGATTAGAATTAGTAGATGAATAATAAAGCCAAAAGCTCAGATGTTGATTGCATATCAATGAGATGTTTAAATGATAACATGTGCAATTAAGAGCCCTTAAGTTGGTGGTATTATTAGATGAGCAAATAGAGTCATAGCATTTAATTACTCTGAATAACAAACAGGCATGAACACATATGAATCACTCAAGGGTATAACAGCTGGTCTCATGTCACTTTGGGTACCAAATATATCATTAGCCTTCATTGCCGGGCTATACATTGGTCTGTATATTGCATTAGTGTGACCTGGTGGAGAACCAGAACTCCTACCTCTTCTCTGACCACAGTAGCAGGGGACTGCAGCACAGTTCTGTTGATAGGGATGTTCAGTAGCGTCTCCAGGCCTGCACTGTAGGAGGCCAGCTGCAGCTCATAGTCCTGAAAACACACAACACAATATGTACTTAATGTTTTTGTATCATACTTGCATGTGTCTATGTGAAGCTTATGTGTAACTAATATTTAGTATATATATTTTAATATATAGTTATATAAAAACACTAACATTAAGTGACTTGGATGACACCAACCTTTATGGAGGAAGCACAGGTATCTGCATCCTTCTGGACATCTTCTACTTTCTCCTTCTTTCCTTTGATTTCATTGTGAAGTGCCTGTCCAGTAACCAGATGGCCAATAAGAATTCACCGATCCAATCTGTTATCAGACTAACCAACATGTGTTTCTTCCAAGGACAGCCATTACTTTCTTAAGACTGGAATTCTACTGACATTATAGGTCAACTCTGTATAGAGAAAATTTTGCCCCATCATTTTCAGAGGGTTTTCATTTAGTTTTGAGTCACTAGCTCTCAAGAAAATGTTCTTTCACCCATCTCAGGCAACACAATTTGTTGACGTCTTAGAATTATTTTTCCTTGATTTCGAGGGCTCACAACTCAAACCTAATACATCAACTGTGACAAACTTGGAACAACTGGAAATTTTAAGAAAATATTCTCTTTTGCAGAATAAGAACCTAAAAGTCAGTTTTAATGTATTCTACTTTAAGTGCACACACGTGGACTAGCAAAGCTCATGGCTGAGAGCATATCAACTGAAGTGGAGATGGTGGATATTTTCAAAATCAAATTAGTTCAGTTCCCCATATTTTAATCCATTATGTTGCTTTAAATAAGGAAAAACATGCCTTCTGCTGGTTGAGGTGATCCATGAGGGTCTGGATGTCACCGGGCTTGGCTGTCTGCAGGCTATCCTGGCGCTTCCTGGCATTGTCTATCCACTGTTCCAGGGAAGTGCTGGTCTGCTGATAATGTGTCAGCTGTTTCTCCTGCTTCTCCAGGTCCCACACTCTGAGGAGGAAAGAGTGGGAGGAAGAGGAAATGCAAGAGATGGAGGGATATTTTTAGTATTGTTACTGGCAATGAGGAATATAGTGTATAGAGAGATGTTCAGGTATCAAGATGAAGATATCAATGATGAGATATCAAAGATATCATTGAAGATCTGTGTGTGTGTGTGTGTGTGTGTGTGTGTGTGTGTGTGTGTGTGCAGTAGCCTAGAGAGACAAAGGGAGAGAGTGGGGTATGGTGTGTTAGGGTGGGGTGGGAAGGTGTCTGTGTGCGTGTGTGCGTGTGTGCGTGTGTGTGTACGTGCATGCATGTGTGCAAGCATGTGTGCACGCCCGTGTGTGTGCATGCATACACACATGCTCAAGCGGGGATGAGGTCTTAAAGGGCTTAGAGTTAGCTGCTTAAAATTCTTCTGATGTAACCAACACA
>CABFOQ010053379.1:5080-33569 GCA_900660455.1 Gephyroberyx darwinii
GACTCCCCCCCCCCCCCCCATCCTTACTTTAATTGCCTCTGTTTGGAGTTTCCATTATTTTTGAAAGGATGTGTAATCTGCTCTTCTTTTTACATTCTTATTAAAGAATACAAAGTCTGCTGGAGTTCTTGTTCCCTTGTTTGTTGCAGCCTGTGATAGCCTAGTCATTACACTGTTGCAGCGGTAGCCTACAACTATAGCACAGCATGCCTATCCCTATATGTTCTATGTGGACAGGTGAATTCTGAGGTAGGGCTAAAAATAAAAAGATCATGACGTATGAGAACAATAGCTATTGTAGGAAACCCATATAAGGCCTGCTATGTAACCTAGATGTATGTGTCCATCATATGTGTATGTGCTACCTGGGTCAAACTAGGGTCAAAATTGTTCCTAGTTCAGTTTAAATGTCAGGGAGTCCCAGATTGTTGGGGTTTACACCATGAGAACAATTCAGAAAGTGTCTGCTCAGCTGTTAATCGCACACATATACTGAATTGCTTTTCAAATACTTTTCCTGTGATTGGCTATTTTTCTGGCCCACCTGGTCCTGTGTAACACAGCCTACCATAGCGGCGCCTACATAGGCTAAAACAAACCACAAAAACTGTTTGCAAATGCTGTTTGGCACAGATCTGGTGTATGCCTAATAAGATTGAACAAGGAAGGTTAATTCATCTTTTATTTGAATACCTTTGAGTTGTATATGACCTTTACATTTTCTAGTAATGTGTTGCCTAATTTCATCGATAAAGTTACATCTTAATCAAACCAGTAAATTCCAACACTAAACAAATCATTAAGCACTTGATACAGAAGGCCTATGGATAAACATACAGAAAAATTGCTTAAGTGCAATAGAAAGTTCCTTGGCTAAATAGCACCACCTGGTGGTTATTGGAGGTTCATTTTAGATAATACATTTTAATTGCTAGTGAGTTTACAAAACAGCCTGTGCACAGTAGACACCCATACATTTACAGCATTAAATGTGTGATGAACTGCTCCAGTATTTTGATTACTGTATTTACTGGCAAATTAATTTTGCCCCAGTGGATCCTTCATGGGGATCTTTGGTTATTTTAAGAAAGTATCTACTCAACTGTTACACCTGCAGTAAAATACCATGATGACCAAATGGATGCACATCAATACATCCCATTATGTTCCAAGGATTCAATTACTCAATCCTTTGAGTTGGCTCATGTACATTTCACATGACCTATTTCCAGGTCATGATGGTAGTCTAAGAAACCCAAATGATATACCTGGGATATTACAGTACCCAGGACAGTGAATAATGCATACACCTTATCCTGTCTACTGTTGATTTTGCGGTCTGTGTCAGCTCGCCTTTCATGGAAATATTTATAATGTTCCATTTTTATATGTAGAAGTATTTATGTCAGGCGTGGCCAATCGTGCCATGGAGGGCCGAGAGTATGCAGGTTTTCACTCCAACCGAAGACTACCACAGGTGATTTAACTGATTAACACACCTTGGAGTGAAAACCTGCGCACTCTCGGCCCTCCATGGCACATGATTGGCCACCCCTGATTTATGTGGAGTATAAAGATACATATAAACAGCATGTTCCTGATAAGACATTAACCTATGAATCAATATTCTTTGACCTCAACTAAGGTAGCTAATATCAGAGAGAATGCGTGTGATGACCGTTCATCTTCTTCTTACTCATCCACACTCTGAGTCTGTCATCCTGATGTTGTCTGCGTCTCTGTCCATCCAATCCGGAGTTATATATCCAGAGTCTTGCAGTAGATTACCTCTTCCTCTTCCTATAAGCTCATCCTCTGAGGGGGTTGGCTTATCTAGACTCACTGAAAAAAGAAATCATTATACAAGTTATTCAAGTTCATATTAAGTAGGCAAGAGTTGAAAAGTATATTCTGCATCTTGATCCTACAGCAACCATAGAAGTTACTGATCTGTACAATAGCTTATTCATCATCTGGAAGACAGTGTATTCTCATTTTTGTCATTTTAGTGAAAGCATTTTAAACTTGGCCTTACTGCTGGGATTTGTTAAATCAAGACTTCTTGCTGTGGAAAGGTATCTCTTTATGTCCACAAGCAGGAGTTCTCGTATTTCCTTAATGATCCTTCTCTCCCTCGGTGTATACTCAAAATCATCATCCTCCCTGTGCATAGGGTCACTCCATTCTTCACTGAAGTCTTTTTCTCTGTGGATCTTGGAAATAATGTTGCTGAAATACCGCCCACTGTTTGCTTCCACCATTTTGTCTATCCCCTCGAGCAGCTCTTTGACTTGGGGGAGATCGTTGAATGGCGTGTCACTGAAAACATGGTATCTGTTTTCACATTTTTCCACCAGCCACTGAAGTGCCTCACCTTCTCTCTCAATGTGCGTCTCTACGGTTTCCCCTCGCAACTCTTCCCCAGAGGTGAAGAGCACCATGGTATTTCTCCACATCGTGTCAGAGAGACAGGCCAGATGCTGTTCCATGGCAACTCTGTGTTTCTCTGTGAAATTGTGTCTTAAATTCACAACGATGAGGAATGCATGTGGCCCAGGGTGGCAGAGAGACAGCGCCTCTGTGATCATTTCTGGCTTTTGGGGGAACCAAGAGTCATTGGACCATCCTGGTGTGTCAACAACTAAGAGTATCCTCTCATCAATTATTGTTTTAGTGGCAACACATTTGGTTTTCTCCTCACTAAATTGTAATTTTGCCATAGTTTTTGCTGCAGTGGTCTTTCCACTCCTTTTTGCGCCAAGCAGCACAAGTCGTACGTTACTGAGTCGATGTGCCTTCCCCTCCCGGAAGATAGCACTGAGTGCATGGTCTTTAGCAGTAACTTTCTGGTATCTTTTCTGTGCCTTTTCATGCAGATCTTTATTCATCTCCTCCATACTCGCTACAACAGCTTTGTCAATCTCATAAAACCCAGGGCTGTGCTGAGATGACAACTTTTCAATACCTTCAAGAAGGTCTCTGACCTGAGTGCTGCGATCCCTGTTCCTGTTATTGAAAAGGTAATACCTGTTCCCACACTTTTCAAGGAGCTTTTGAAAGCTTACATCTTTATGTCTCATGAAAGGCCGTATGGCTATGTCCTGAAATATGTCAGCTCCTGTGAAAATTACAATGACATGTTCCCAGGCCCTCTCTCCAAGTAGTCCCATGTATCTCTGTATGTAACTCCATTGTTCTGACGTGAAGTTTGAAGATAGGTTCACAACTAAGAGAAGAGCATGAGGGCCAGGGGGGCACTGACAGATGGAGTTAACTATATTCTGCTCTGGCGATATCTCTGTGGCATTTTTCTGCCATCCTGGTGTGTCAATCACCACAACTGTCCTCCCTGCCACCTCAGCCTCTTCCCTGTGGTACTTGGCTGTCCACTCTCCAAACTTATCACTTCCCAGGATGGTGTTGCCTGTTGAGCTTTTGCCAGTTTTATGACAACCGAGTAGCACCATCCGAAGCTCTGAGAAGGACCGACCTCCACCTACGAAGGACAAAACACAAGTTTAGTTTGCCATAGATTGCATTTTGGTGTGTAGGTTAATTGGCCTTTCTAGTTGTCAGTTTCCTTACACTAACAGTTATTAGATATATTTATTATTTATATCATTATTTTTTGATTGTCAATGTCCTGAAAAAATCTTGTCAAGTTGTCAAGAATTGAGAAATGTAGTTATTTTCTCACTGATGCCAATCCATTTTATTTTCTACAATTCATTATGAGTGTTTTTGCTAGGTCCCAGGGCCATGAAACCGTTTTTACACTTCAATGGACAAAAAGGGAGGTACAAGGTTTTTGCTGGACATTGCTGTTGCTAGGATAGGTATATAACATGGAAATTGATTAATGTTAAATCAAAATACTTGCATGCTTTAGGTTTTTCACAATCAACCTCTGAATTCTGGGCCGCAGTGTTTTCCATCAGCATCTCCTCTTTCTCCTCAGAGACATAGTGCACCTCCTCAGGGTCCTGAATGATGCTGCTTTCCATCAACATGTTCTCAATCTTCTTCAGCAAATTTTCAACCTGCACACCATCCTTTCTCTTTGCATTGTTGAATACATGATAATTATTACTACACAACCTCATAAGAGACTGCAAGGCTTGGTTTGCCTCAATGTGACACTCTGCGGTTTGGTTTTGAAGACAGTTCCCAAAGGTGAAAAGCACCATGGTGCGCCTCCAGACTGCATCCCCTAGAAGACTGAGGTGGTCAAACACAGAGGAAATGTACTCTTCTGTGATTTCCATGTGCAGAGGAATCAGCAGTAACACAGCGTCTGGGGCAGGGATAGTGCTACTGATGATCTCCTGTTGCGTGGACTCTGGGGTGTCCTGCACTGAGTAGTCCACCCAACCAGGTGTGTCCACCACTGTCACCTCTCTGGAAGAAAGTTACAACAAAAAACACCGCTGCACTTAAAGTTTTGGTTTATTGCATCAAGCACATCATGCAGACATTTTTTTAAATTTATTTAAAACCAAAGGTAACTCAATTACTCAGGTAATTGAGTTTGTTTTTTTTACAATACCAAACAGAGAAGTAACAAGTGTCAATATATCTCTTTAAAAATACATTTGCTATATAGATCTGAACAGCTGTTATGTCGGTTCTGAGCACAGCCCTCCAGCCTGCTCGCTGATAGAATCATGCTAGTCCTCGATAGCCTGGGGAATTAGGTAGATATCTCAGAGGTTTTAGTGATTATGGGTGATTATATTTCTTCAACTTCATTAATTGCAAGTGGTGGCATAATTCTTTGTCCACTACTGTTTAAATACTGGGTAAATGTTCTTCTCCCTGCTCAGCTGAATCGCTTAGTAAAAATCAAGTGACCTTAGGAAGTTGCTGGTTTTTCATGACTGTCTAGCTGATGTGAAAGATCCAAAACTTTCTTAAACAAAATTTGGACATTCATCTTTAATCATTGAGCAACATATCAGAAGCAGGTCCAGACATATTTTAACCAGCTTAGGAACATTGCAAATATTAAATTACTTAAATGCAAGCTGTGTCATGTCTCCAAATTGTGCAGAACTCTGCTCCCAGGTCATTGACAAAGAATAAATGCATGTCACAGGATCATATTACCCTTAAGTTTGCTTCTCTATAGTGGTTTTAGAATTGATTTAAACAGTGTACTGATTACTTTGACGGCCCAGATAGGTCTGGCCTCTATCTAAATCCCCATCCCTTACCACCTATGAGCCAGATAGTAGTTGGCATCTGTAATGTAATGTAATTAAACTAATAGTTTAGGTACATTTTGCAGTACTTTGGTGGTAGTCTACCTAAATACATTTTTATTTTTTACAGTTTTGTCATTTTAAAGTGTAGTTACTACTGATTCCTAGCCCCAGCCGTCTCTGTGTGGAGTTTGTGATTGAAATCAAATAACCAACCTTCCCACCACCTGAGCACGTCCGCTCAGACATTTGGAGCTTCTCCTGCCCTGAAGAAATTCATCTCTACCCAGGATAGTGTTGCCTGATGCACTCTTTCCAGAACTTGCCCATCCTAGCAAAACCAGCCTGAGGACTGACGACAAAATAAACCACAATAACAAAAAGAACATACTTCGACATGCTCTATACATCAGGTTGAGGGCTTTTCTTATAATATATAGACTGATAAACTCACCTTTCTTCGAGTCAAAGCCCCCTTCTGCCATTTTTAGCTGCTTTCCAAAGCTCTTGCTCCCATCAGTCCTATACAGATTCAGTGCTTCACAGTGCAAACAACTTCTGGTGAAAGTGAAAGACTTTCAAGTATGTGTGTGTGAATGTATAAACTTGTAGTCAAACTGGTTTGCACATACAAGATACCCACATCTTCCTTTAGAGCCTAACGATAACAACAAAAAAGAACGTAAACACTCTTAGCTGTTTTGTCTTCAGCCTTTTGTAAGTTAGTTAGTTGAAGTATAAACCGAAAGATAATTCAGAGATGCAACAAGGGAGATTGATTCTCTTGGAGTAAGGAGTGCCAGCGTCAGATCCATAGTGCCCTGAAACCTTTATACTGCTCTTCTGGCTTCTTGTGTCCCTTCTCCTTTCACATCTCTGTCTTATATGATCATTCAGTGTGCTATGACTGTTAGGAATTTAAGCTTGTCACCTTATAACAGCATCAGTTAAATTCCTAAAACGTACAGTAAATGTAAATATACTTGCCCTGCCCAGCATACCCCACAGAGAATCTAGTGATGGCAAATAATAAAACCGAATCTGCTGCTGAAACTGCACTCATTTGCCCTTTCACTTGACTGAAAATGTACATTGCAACCTGTGATTATATGTTTGATTTGAAAGTGATAAATTTCATCAAACACTGAATGTGTGAAGTCCAGGTGTCGTTGTAGTATCAGTCCTGAAATAGTGTCTCTGTGATTAAATAGTCTTTAAATGGATTCATATTACATATGGAATGGTTGGACCTTTGACACTCACAGCAAGGTTCACAGCTATATAAGATCAGTTAAAACTGTAATCCATATTTGTCCCCATCATAGGCGTAGATTTCGGGGGGGGTCGGGGGGATACGCCCCCCTCAATATTTAGAACACATGCATTTGTCCACCCAATAAAAACATGAAAGACACAAAAGAGGACAGAAGAGTAAATCATGCCTATTTGTGTGTCGACTCAGCAGGGATAATATTAAATGAGAAAAGTTTATCTACAGGAGAATAAATATTTGAAAGCAATACAGAATGCCTGAGAGCCTTACTGCATTATATTCCATTATACTTTGAATTGTCACCTGGTGCCTGAATTTTGTGTTTTCCTTTACATAAATAAAGACATTTCCACCATAGATTGATGCAGAAAAGGCACAAATCGGTGCATAAAAATTCACCAGAATGCAAGAAATGAAGTGTTTGACGCTCAAGATTTCCTGTTCAGTATGGATTTTCAAGTGGAAAAGAAATATATTTTTCACCCTGATCATTCTGAGCTGGATGATCACTTGGATGATGGTTTATGTTGCAGAAAAAAATCAAATCAAAATACCAAGTGAATCCCAGGTTTTGTCATTAATGATGTATCAGACCATCATAAAACCCATTTGCTAGAAACTTTGACACTTTGAATAAGTTCAAGCTCAGACAGGGACAACCGGATCTTTTGGTCCCTGACACGTTGAGAATGTCTATGTCTTTACTGAACAGCCGAGCTCCGAGCCATGGATTTACATGCTTGGCAGTAATCTTTGCCAAAAGCTCAAGTTATTTTAGTATCATTAATTTGTGGATTATATACCATCTGTGGACTCATACTCTGCTTCTCACAAAATCAGAGACATATTCTGTATGACTTTATTGACTGTGTATGACAAACACATACATTTATTTTGGCACTGGTTCAGATACATTTTGACGCTGTCTCTCTTTGTTGTGCTCTCCCCCTCCCTCCCTGTCTATCTTCTCTCTCTCTCCCTCCATCTCTGCCCTCTCTCATCCTTTTTCTGCCATCCCTCCTTACCTTTTCTCTCTGCTCGTCTTTCCCTCTCACCCTCGCTCTCTCCCTGTCTCTTGTTCCTTCTCTCTCCCTCTCTCCACAACCCCTCCTCTCTCACTCTCTTTCCTTCTCCCTCGTTCTCCCTCTTTTAATGTCCCTCCATCCCTGCCCCCCTCTTACAGAACGGTCTGTCCCCCATCCACATGTCAGCCCAGGGGGATCATATGGACTGTGTCAGGCAGCTACTTCAATATAATGCTGAGATCGATGATATCACGCTGGACCACCTGACCCCTCTTCATGTAGCAGCCCACTGCGGTCACCACCGCATGGCCAAAGTCCTGCTGGACAAGGGGGCCAAAGCCAATGCACGGGCTCTGGTGAGGAGCTTTTCTTTCTTTTCTTTCTTTTAACAAATACACAACCCCCCAAAAAATTACAAACAAAAAAACACACTTAAAACTGCAAAAGACAGATCTCATAATGAATTTCAATTGTTCATTTTCATATTTTTTTTTGTCTTTTATGTCATATTATTCTTTTTTCATACAGTAGTGGTACACTGCCACAGCAAGAAGATCACCATCACTGATGAAAAAATTGTGAAATTAAAATCACTAAAATCACACCTTTAGAATGAATCTTTTTTTTTTTAAGTTGAAAGTTTCATTGAAAGTTCAAAATGAAAAATGTCCCAAACAGGGGTAGATATGGAACCAGAACTTAACCTGTACACTTGCACTGCTAATATGTCAAATTAAAAAGGAAATCCTGTGATTGCAGCGTCACGACTGGACACTTGCTTGTCTAACTATGTACTGTTTCCACTGTGTCTCCAGAATGGCTTCACACCGCTCCATATTGCCTGTAAGAAGAACCACATGCGCTCCATGGACCTGCTACTTAAGCACTCTGCCTCCTTGGAAGCTGTCACAGAGGTGAGATGATGATGCCATGAGATGTCAGTGAAAAATAATCTCCCTTAGTGGTGTCATCAACAAGCTTTTCACACCAACTGGTCTTCATCAGGCATGTGTCACATTTTGTACCATGCATTTTTGAAGTGCATATAATGCCTCGTCCTTGCACGTTAGAGGTCAACAAATGTCAGTGTTGCAAAATGTCACCCAACATGTAAAGGGAGAAATGACAGTGAAAATGTTGCATTCTTATATTCATATATCCCCTGTCCTGTTTGGGCAGGGCTGTGAGGGTTGATGTTTCTTTGGGCAAACTGTTGGCATGCAGGTGTTATAGGAATTAGAAGTCAATGTCAGATCCAATATAACTCCATTCTTATTTACAAAGCTAATATCTATGTTCAAATTTTATAAATGACTGACAAATGGAGATTTGTGATATTGTCCTCTCATATCAAACCCCAGGCGCTAACAAAGCTAACACCGATATATCAGATGTGGCTAACAAACTAGAGTGTTTCTTTACTTTGCTAGACCATCAGTGGAATAGCATAAATAATAAAAGATAGTTCACCCTGCTGACCCTCTCTTTGTGTGTGTGTGTGTGTGTGTGTGTGCAGTCTGGCCTCACTCCTCTACATGTAGCAGCATTCATGGGCCACCTGAACATAGTGAAGAACCTGCTCCAGAGAGGGGCTTCCCCCAATGCTTCCAATGTGGTGAGAGCTCCTTATCTACCCCTAACTTGAAGTCATTTAATACTGAACACTGAACAAGAACGGTGATTTTCTTTTTGCCCCTAAAATGCATATACAACATTTTGAAGTACAACTTTTGTATGCTGTATTATACACTATCTATCAAGTGTTAATTACAATGTGAGTGACTTGTGCCTTGTGTTTATATAAACCAGAAAGTGGAGACTCCCCTCCACATGGCCTCCAGAGCAGGCCACTGTGAAGTTGCTCAATTCCTGCTGCAGAACACAGCACAGGTGGACGCCAAGGCTAAGGTACCAACCATGTTGTCTGATTTCACTAGTCACTTTACTGAGAAAATGTGCTATTTGATAGTCTCAAATATTGCATTGGCATTGCATTACTTTTATGTTTTAGGCATTTAGCTGATACTTTCATCCAGAGCAGTACCTTTACAATGATCATGTACAATAGCAAAGGGAACATGCTTTTCATAGCAGCCATTTCACAGTTGTGAGCAGCACAAAAAAACATATCAATGGCCTGACCTGGGAAAAATAGGAATTTTTACAAGTACATAATAAATGTAATATACATGGAAGCAGGTTGTTAGGGCGGCAGTCCAGTAGTTAACAAGGTCACATTCCTTTGGATACTGTGTAACCCCCATGTATACCCCATATATATGGGCACCAGCCTGTTCCAAGGGTGTTGGAAACTACTTAACAAATAACCAATAAATGTTAACAAAAAATATGATAGCACTTCTAGTTTTATGTTTACTTTTTTATTTTTATTTTTATTTTTTAACTTTTTGATTGTTAAACTGCTGTGCTTTGCTTGCAATACATCCAAGTGGTTGTGTCTGTACTATTAGGTCCACTCCCCCCTGCTTAGTGGTGTGTGTGTTTCCTGTGAAAGGCTTATGATTTAACCTCTCTCTCCTCTGTCTCTTTGTACAGGATGACCAGACACCCCTGCACTGTGCGGCCCGTATGGGCCACAAGGAGCTCGTCAAGCTGCTCCTGGAGCACAAGGCCAACCCAGACTCAGCCACTACTGCTGGCCACACGCCCTTACACATTGCTGCCCGTGAAGGACATGCTCACACCATCCGAATCTTGTTGGATGGAGCAGCACAGCAGACCAAGATGACCAAGGTAAATTAGATGAATGCCTGTTTAATATGTTATCTTCCTACTCCTATAGTAGTTCTTCTCCTGTTGTATTGTACTCTACTCAGTACTCCCATTCTGACCCTTACCCCCATTCTGTTTTTAGGATTAGTGTGTTTCATTACTCTTGGGTCTTTGACCGTTGTTAAAGACATAGCTTCTAAAGCAAATGGGAATTAATGAGAAAAAAAACCCCTTTTCTTTGTTCTTAAAAAACCTTCATTTACATAGGATTTATTCAGCAACAGGGTACAAGGTGCACAACAGAAGTGGGCCAACATGGTAAAAAGCTCATTCTGTGTTTTTGTGAGCAGAAAGGCTTCACTCCTCTCCATGTGGCCTCTAAATATGGAAAGGTGGACGTGGCTGAGCTGCTGCTAGAGAGAGGAGCCAACCCGAACGCAGCTGGGAAGGTTAAACAATTTAGTTCCATAGTTATATCCCACTGTTTAAATGCAAAGGCAGGGACAAGATGGTGGTAGTGTGTGTGTGTGTGTGTGTGTGTGTGCGTGTGCGTGTGCATAGATAGGTTAAAGTGATTCAGCCTGAAAGCATGAGCCCACAGAAATGATTTATGGGGGAGCTGAGTGATTTGTCCTGACAGTGGGCATGTGTTTTATATTGTGTGTGTGTGTGTGTGTGTTTGTGTTTGTGTTGTGTGTGTTTAACAGAATGGACTGACTCCTCTTCATGTGGCCGTCCATCACAACAACCTGGACGTTGTTAAACTCCTCGTCAGCAAGGGAGGATCTGCACACAGCACTGCCCGAGTAAGACACACACATACACATGCACATGCACATGCACATGCACACACATGTACATGTGTACAAACACACACACACACATCTTTTCATAAAGAAAAAGACGAACAAAAAATGTGATGCTTGCTCTTAACTTTTTTAAAGTATAGTTCAATCACAAGAGGCTAGGATTATGATTAAAAGAATTTACTAACAACATGAGAAAATGTGTGTGTGCATCGGTTTGGCGTAGACTCCAAGAGGTATCCAGTGTTAAGGTGAAGCTCCTTGGGGTCAGATAGGCGACAGGAGAACCCCCTTCTGGATATCTGGGAGCCGTCTTTTTGCCCCTAGCTGAACACGCCCCCAGCTGACAGAATTATGAATGAAGGAGGAGGAGGTAGCCTTCCTGATTGAGCTTACGCTAAGCTCCATTATACAATTTCAAATTCAAAATGGGACCATAGTAGTTTGGAAATGAGTCAACCAGTTGGAAAACACAGAAAGAACACCCAAACCTTTGGACTTACACTCCTGGTGTAAAATTGGTCACACTGTTGTGAGAAATTCAATACTGGAGATTATATCAATACTTAGTTACAATCATATATGTTGTATGTCTTGACTATATCCCCAATGTAACTAATGACCTAATGATCCTATTTTTTTTTTTTTAAATAGTGAAAATGGCCTATTAATCCAATGGTGAACTGTGTGTGTGTGTGTGTGTCTGCCTGCTTGCCTTTCTGTCTGACCTTTTTACTTTCTACAGAACGGCTACACTCCCCTGCACATAGCAGCCAAGCAGAACCAGATGGAGGTGGCCAGTTGTCTGCTGCAGAACGGGGCATCAGCCAACTCCGAGTCCCTCCAAGGCATCACGCCCCTACACCTGGCATCCCAGGAGGGACGACCTGACATTGTGGCCCTGCTCATCTCCAAACAGGCCAATGTCAACCTGGGAAACAAGGTATTTTATTATTAGATTGGATAGATTTACATGGCAGCATGTGACTGCTGTTGGATGAAAACTTTGTATCTTCAAAAATAAGATTAGAAGAATTTATTTAAAAAAAACAGTTTCAGTCAAAGAAAGTTTAAAGAAATATTAAGAGTTGGTAACTTGACATTTCTGAGTTGGATAAACCGAGAGATTTTGAACAAAAGCATCTATTTAGGATCAAATACTGCACCTTTTACAGGTGGAAATGAAACAAAGGTGTATACTATGTGACATTGCATGTTCAAATCGAGGTGATAATCTTGTTGCCTGTCATCTCCTCTCCTGTCTTTCTAGTTTTGGTCCACTGTGTAACAGAGTAGAAATAGCCCTAAAATACCATTTTGAAAGATTGCTCACCTTTCCTGTCTATTCCTCCCATGTCTACCAGAATGGCCTAACCCCTCTGCATCTGGTGGCCCAGGAGGGTCATGTGGGCATCGCTGACACCTTGGTCAAACAGGGGGCCTCTGTTTACGCTGCTTCACGGGTAAGACACACCACCTCCATTGGTACACAGAATGACAAATAATTCAACATTCAAAAGTGAAGTGTTAAAAAAATAAAAACAAAAGAAAACACATGATTAAAAAGTGGCTAAAATCAAAATCATTGGGTAAAAGCAAGTCTATGTGTGTTTAGGGGCCCTGATAACAAAAAGTGCCATCACCTTCAGTCTTGAGCTTACATTGCTGGAAAGTCAGAAGGGCCTTGACTCCGGATCTTCTGCTGCGCTCAGGCTGCAATCTAACTGGTCAAATGGGCAAAAAGAGAAAGGCCACTTCAACCATGCTTTAATTAAGGGATAATCCACAGGATGCATTATTTTTTTCAATAGCCACGCACCCCAGAGTCTTTCATCAAACTTATACATGCTTGCCAAAGATTAAAATGAAATGAATAAAATCAGTGGTGCAATATTGCTGCTGAGTGTCAGCAAGATAGTCCCTCTGTAACAAGCAGGAACTTATTGTGTGACAGCCATCTGTGCTTGACTGGCGCCAGCTACCAAAAATAGCTTGTTGGTATCCCAAACTGAATAAAGCAAACACAAGTACACCAAACTGAATATTTTTACTCAACTGAATAATTCTCATGCTTATAAATTTAGCTGTATCAGTTACGGAAAGAAATGCACTGTTGTTCCGCAGCATATTCTACGAATCGAGTGAAAGAGGAGACGAAGGTCACATGAGTGAAACAAACAGTTTGACATTGAAATTGCAAGGTGGAAAGGCTGTGAGGGTTTGTGGTGATGGATTGGCACTTGTCTTCAACTCTGACAACCTCAGTTTATGTCCAGATTCATGCAAATAGGTTTTCTGCTGTGAGTGAAGTTCTCTCTTATTCAACCTTGAACAAACCTTAAAGGATTACACCGACTTTTTGGGAAATTGGCCCGTTGGTCCACTTACATCATCTCTTGTGTCTCTGGTAGAAATCTTTTATGAGAACATGTTGCCATCCCATTATTACCCTCCCTCCCTCTCTCGCTCTGCCTCTGTTCCTCTCCCTCTCAATTTCTCAGATGGGCTACACACCCCTTCATGTGGCCTGTCACTATGGCAACATCAAGATGGTGAAGTTCCTTCTGCAGCAGCAGGCTCAAGTGAATAGCAAGACAAGGGTAAACTCTCTCCCTTTATCACCTCTGTTCTTTGTTCTCTTAATCACACACAAACACACACACACACACACACACACACACACACGTCATCAGCATGCGCCCAGCCTTCAAACATATTTTGGATACACATGGACATTGTTGTGTAGAGGACATTGCTCATGGACATCCTTACATTCTTACAGTACAAAACCTTCTTTCAAGCAGCCCTTAATAGTCAACATTTCTACCTCTCAGCTGCTGATATCTTGTACCATGCATTCTGATATGGAATCAGTTTCCATGTCAGTGTCAGGAATGACTGGAGCATCACTGGTATTTGCACAAGGTGACAAAATCGTGGCTTGACTCACTGGCCTCTATTTCCTGCTGGCGCAACAGTCAATATCCAACGGCGCATTCGCTGTTGTCAGTTTGGTAATTTGGTGGACAGACTTGCACCGACATGGGGGGGAGGTGTAAATAAAAACCAGCTGGCGCAGTGGGATTTTGGTATCAGTTTTGGAGTGAAGTTACGCCTACTTACTGCCTGTGAAGACCGCGTCTAAAGCGCAAGTCAATCACGCATTGCTATTTTCGTGGCTTTGCGCGCACGAACATAGACCTGTCCGAAAGCCTTTTCTCCCTCTCTGTCTCTCCACCTCTTGTTCTCAATCTCCATCCCTCTCTTTCTCTCCAGGTGGGCTACACCCCCCTCCACCAGGCAGCTCAGCAGGGCCATACTGATATTGTCACCCTGCTGCTGAAACACGGAGCCCAGCCCAATGAGATTACCTCGGTGAGACACATCTCTGAATATCTCTTCCTCTTTTCCTAACATTACCTGAAATGTGTACATGTGTATGTATCTCAAAGGGACATGTGAAGAAAAAAATAAAAGAAGCAACTACACTGTTATATAACGATTGAATTGCTCTTAAAGAAAATGTCCTTGTCCCATCACTCACCCTCTTTTTTATCCTTACACTATGCACCTCTGAAGCCACTGTATTTTATCCCTTCTTTTCTTATCTTATTCACACCTTTCCATTTTCTGGCCAAGCCACAAATTCATAATTGTTATATCTTTGAATATATCTTTGATATATGTGTTAGGCATAACTTCTCCAGTGAGACTAAGGTTGGGGTTTAGGCTAGGCTTAGTCTAATATTCAACATTTTCGGTGAGAATTATGATGACTCCCAACTTTGCTGTATCTTGACCAAAACCTACCAACCTTCCTGCTCACCCAGCATCCTTATCTGTTCACTTCTTTCATCTTTTATTATCCATATCCCCTGTGGTGTCAATTTTGTGTCAGGTTTTGAAGTCTTGAGTAATGGATATCTGGTAGTGTTTGTTGAATTAAATCTTTACGGAGATATTTTTTGTGATGCTCTCTGTATAGAATGGGACATCGCCCCTGGGCATTGCTAAGCGACTGGGCTACATCTCTGTCATAGATGTGCTGAAACTGGTCACTGAGGAGTCTGTCTCCGCGGTGAGCAACACATAATACATGGTTCACATGGTTACACCCCGTGCACCAGCAGCAAGGCAGGCACCTTGACACACACCGTGACTCGATTTTCAGACTATCAATTTTGTTATAGCATCTTTCACTAAGCTCAGCTCCCTCTGTCAAATGATATAAAGTAGGTAATGTTTCCATTTTCTCCTCTCTGCCTTTTCTCCCTGCTTCTACTCTCCGTCATTCTCTTTTCATATTTCCATCTCTTATTCTCTCTTTCTAATTTCAACAGATCACCACAGAGAAGCATCAGATGAGTTTTCCTGAGACAGTAGATGAGATTTTGGATGTTTCAGAGGATGAAGGTAGGCTGGCAGATTTGGCTGTCGATACAGTACAATCAGTTGTTCTCCTTGATAATTTATTTTCAGCTCTGACTCAGTATTGTGGTAGAAGAAGTGGAAGTACTACCATGAATTTAACTTTATATATGACTCTTTATAACAACCTTTTTTCATTTGTTTTGTAGGGGTTGCCCAGCTAACGTTAGGTAGGATTGTGTCTGTATCTCTGCTCTGTCCGGTCCGGTGGCTAGTGAACTTGTGGCTTCATTGCAATTGCACTTTCTCATTTTCTCTGTGCGTCACTAATTGTCCTCTTGATCTGTTACTCGGCTCTAAACTCTAGCCCTGTTTTCCCCTTTATCTTCTCTCTCTTTTCCCTCTCTTTCTCTTACCTTGTCCAACTTTGATTTTAAAATAGTGTCAGTTTTTCATCGGCATGTAGTCATGACATTTTCCTTTTACCAGCGTTCAGCGTACATCTGTCCGTGGACTCATTATTGACAGGACTACAGTGTTTCAACAGGACAAACAGCTCCCTCTCAATGAATGCTGCTCATCCTTCCATTTTGAACATGAGCGCTCCTGCCCTGGCAGCTTAATTGATCAATAAACTAATAACACACATGCTGTGCCCCAGCTGTGACACTGCCAAGTGAACAGCACACACAGTTGCTGTTTACACAACCCCTCTTTCTGCTGTGAATAATGTCATAACAAAAACAAATCAAATAAAATCTGTATCATTTTTTACAGACAGTTTAAATAGTTTATTTTTTATCTATTTTGTTCCTGTTTTACTTTTTTAAAATCATTTACCTGAACTGCTTTTATTTATGATCGTTAAAGTGCTATACAATCAAATTTTATTATTGTCATTACAATTATTATATAGTAATCGTAATGATAATATATATATAATAACAGCCCTCCCTTAACTGAGGTATTTTCTCCTACACAGAAATAACCATCACCACATGTGATTTCATCTTTAACGGGCATGCACTAAAAAAGCTGTTACCAGGTGGCTTGCAGTGTCCTTAACCGTGTTAATATTCACTGTCTTACCAATCCTCTTCTTTCACTCCATCGGTCTCCATTGGCTCTGGTTGTTGTTGGTTTGACTTCATTGCTTGGACCAAAATATCTGACTGACTGCTTTGTGGCCATTTTTTCTGTGGGATCATGAAGGGACGGGAAGGATGGTGGTGTGATGATTAAGATAACTGGCTCTATTCCAACTTTCCTTATTATGCTGTGATATATGTCCATTTTAGCACATAATTTAATCTTGTATTGAGTCTTAGAATCCCATTTTTGCCAAAGGGGGTAATTCAACGTTTTTTAAAGACATTTCTTGAAGAGAGGTCTGCGTCATTTCAAGATGCTGTCACTTATTTCAAAAACATTCTTGAAACAAGAAATAAGATAAGATAAGATGCATTCGAAAGGAAGTGAAATGATATCACCCCATTGGCAGATTATTTCACGGGTTTTAAGAAAAGTAACATTTTAAGATTGAATGCAAGATTATCAGAAATCTAGACTTGTTAAGATGAATAGGATTTGTCTGTGTATTTTCTCTTTCCCCTGGTTTCCTCCCTTTCTCTCTTTTACTCTCTCTGTGCTCTTTACAACCTGTCATTTCTCCTTCCTCCTTCTCCACCTTTCTGACGTGTCTGTGTTGCCTGCAGGAGATGAGTTGCTCGGAATGGATGGAGTACGTTACTTGAAGCTTGATGACCTCAAAGACCAGGACGATGACTTCCTGTCCCCTAAGAAGACCCTCAGAGACTTTGAGAGTGGCTTGGGTACCACGTAAGTCATGACATTTTTTGTGTGTGGGTGTGATGAGGTGAGGGTAGGTGAGATGAGATGGATGTGTTATATGAATGACGTGTATGTTGCAGCATTATAGTCTGTCCTTGTTCCTTGCTTGATTCTCACATCCTCTTTTATAGGCCCTACTCTCCTGCTATTCCCAGGATACCTTGTGTATCCCCAGAGACTGTTCTGTTGGATCAGGTAGGCTTAATTGCTGATATGTTCAGAGGATGCATTACATTTTGTAAGCATTTTTTTTTTTATCCTATTGAATACAGATGTTAATCCTGAGATTTATTTTGTTATCTTTCTCATTTGGATTTTCTTTTTCTGTTTTGCTCTCTTCCTCTTTCTCTTTCTGTCTCATTTTCTATTTTTATTGCTGTCTCCATCTTGCTGTCTTTCTTTATCACTGCCTCCTCTCTCCTTCTCTATCTGTCCCTCCTCTCTCTCTCTTTCTCTCCTCTCTCAGCCTGTCCTCTCTTTCTTATCGTCTGCCTCCTCTCTTTCGTCTTATCTCCTATAGTCTCTCCTTTCCTCTCTCTCTGTCCCTCTCTGTTTCTCTGCCTCAGTCTCATTTCTCTCTCTGCCTCTCAATTTTTCAAGCGCAATGTGTTTTATTGGCTTTAAAGCATCAAAATAAAAGATCAATATTTTCTCCCTCTCTCACCTCAGCACACCCCGATCCCTCTGCCAAAGGAGTATGACGAGGACTCCCTCATCCCTAGCAGTCCGGCTACAGAGACTTCAGACAATGTCAGCCCTGTGGCCAGCCCTATTCACACTGGGTCAGCTAATAATCATTTATTATGTTTTTTCTCATGTCCTGATCACAACAACATACTGATTAAGTGCTTGGCTGAATCCTTTTGTTTAATTCTCATATCTTTGCTCTCAGCTTCCTGGTAAGTTTCATGGTGGATGCTCGAGGTGGCTCCATGCGAGGCAGCAGACACCACGGCCTGCGTGTAATCATCCCTCCTCGTACCTGCGCCGCGCCAACACGCATTACATGCCGTCTGGTCAAACCCCAGAAATTGACCACTCCTCCTCCACTGGTGGAGGGGGAGGGGTTGGCTAGCCGCATCATCTCCCTGGGACCCTCCAGTATGCAATTCCTGGGGTGAGTCTGCTCAGTATTTAGTTTAGTGTAATGTTATTGGTCATATTTTAAAACACATGCATGTGAAGAAACCATGTCAAGGATAACACAGATAACACAGTTATTTTGCTGTGTGTGTGTGTGTGTGTGTGTGTGTGTGTGTGTGTGTGTGTGTGTGTTTGTGTCATGTCACATCAGCTGTCAATTTCAACCAAAAAATAAGAATAGGATGTTGATAATATCCTTACTGTCTATGACTTTTAAAAAATGAACCATAACCAATGATCATTGTGCCATCTGGTGGACAGTGATAGCTTAGTTCATCTCTGTGAGATAAGATATGATATGTATGTCCAAAACCATGCGGGTATCAGTACTATAAATCGATAAATGAGATACTGTGTAAAGAGTAAATTTTTGGACAAGGTTTTTATTCAAGTATTTGTTGCCTCTACAGGCCAGTGATAGTGGAAATCCCCCACTTTGCTGCGCTGGGCCGTGGGGACCGAGAGCTTGTGGTCCTCCGCAGTGAGAACGGTTCTGTATGGAAGGAGCATCGCAATCGCTATGGCGACGAAGTGCTGGAGACTATTCTGAACGGCATGGATGAAGGTCAGTGTGATGGATGCCACTGTCCTGCAGCTCCATAAAGCCTCGCACTGATGCAGATCAGTCAATCTTTGTCTTGATGTATGACTTTGGTGGTGCAGAATCAGGGAAGCAGGAAAAGGATACTTTAATGGGAACGGTGTCTTAGCAACAATGCACAAGCACACTCACTCTTACCTAGACACACACATACACACTTATGAAGTAGAGGCCTAAATATCTCATTTTTGCTTGTATGACCTGTTTACACTTAAAGTACACTAAAGCCCCGTTCCATTAGTCATTTAACCGTCCCTCCTCTACTTCCCCTCGGTACTAGGTCATATGTAGCACCTATGTCACACAAGTGGCCACTTGCAGGAGCAGCAGACAAGATTTTAGGGGGAGCAGATTATTTGAAACGGAAGGCACTTGCCCTGAAGCAAGTATTATTATTTATACTTAATAATACTACTAATAATAATTTCACAGAGCAATGAGTAATACAATATTGCAGTTGAGTTAATTTCATAAATAAGTTTACATTTTTGGAATGTTGTTTGTATACTTATATATTGGGTCGTGCAGAAGAAATCACAAGCGATCACAATGCATTCTGGGCAAGATGCACTCCTGAAGTTTGCATTGTCGTTGACTCATCCCTCAGCCCTCGAAGGGTCGATCTCAGAAAGTTCACTTGAGTAACTGAACAGCATGTCAGATGACAATGGGTTCACGGGGACTTGTGCATGTTGTATCTCTATAAATAGTCCTTTTCATTCCCTGTCCTTCCTCTCTGTAGATCTGGAGAGTCACGACGAGCTGGAGAAGAAGAGAATCCGTCGGATCATCTCCACTGATTTCCCCCTATACTTTGCTGTGGTCTCACGCGTCCAGCAGGAGAGCGATCTCATTGGTCCGGAGGGCGGCCGGCTAACCAGTAAGCTGGTACCCCATGTTGAGGCCATCTTCCCTGAGACAGCTGTCACGAAAAGAGTGCGACTGGGACTGCAGGTGAGGAGGAGAACAAAAGCCAGGAGGGATAGGAGGAAGTAGAAAAGGAGAAAGATTAGGAGGAATAAAGAACAGAGGGATGGAGCAGGTGATAAGAAATGAGAAAAAGTATGATGAATAAGAGGAGGTAGATAGAAGGAGAGAGAAATGAGTGAAGAATGGAGAGGCAGATGGTCTAGAAGGAGGGAGAGAGGAGAAGAAGCAAGTAGAGGAGGGGAAAGGGAAGATAAAGATTGAAGAAAAAGAGGAGATTGGGGATCTGCCAGCTTAGAGGCATTTCAGACCCTGGGGCCCAGTAGATTAATGGTCTGGGTACTTTATTTTGCTGCTACAACAGATCTGGTGCTAAACAGGCTATTACTGAAGACAGATGTTTCTAAAACAGCTGACTTGGCTCAGTCTCCACTCTGTGGATCCAAAGTACTTACCTGCAGCCTCTCCTGATATGTGTTTTGCATTTGGTCTCTTTGAGTTCAGATTTTAATGTCCTCAAGCTGATGGAGTGTGACTATGTAAGGCTTGCACAGTCAATCATGTAGACTAGGCTTATTTTACAACACACATGCTTGATGTTTGCTGGAAATTCTTGAATTGTCATGTGAGCTGTTGCATCTCTGATAAGCAGATAACCCATTTTTGATGCAGCATTTATTGGTGACGTGTCAAAAGCCTATATGTTAAGATGCATTTCTATCTAGACACAGGCAATGGATTGCAAAAAAATGCAATCCATCAAGATTGCATTTTTTTAAAAAGTTTTGTAAATTCAATATAAAGGTTTACAACGTAATAAATACCCCTGCAGACACTGTTGCTAAACCCGAGAATTACCCGACCTGAGAAGAGCATCTCAGCCTGTCATACCATACTGCAGTGTTTCCAAACACGTGGTGTCTGTCCTGCCAAACACGAGCTTCTGGCAGCAGTGTGGCTGACTGTCATTCATCCAGACTACCACAGACACACATATGGGAATTTGGCAAACACCCATGCTGGCTACCTCACTTTACACAACACCTACGCTTGGCTTCTTTATCCATGACAGAAAGATTATGATGGATTGCAGGCTCGTTTGTTTTTGTTTTTTATCACTTCTGTTTCATTTTTACATTGTCTGTCACAGCACTGATCTCTGTGATTAGGAAATATAAAGGAAAAAAATGCATGTGTCAGAGTTTTGCTTTGCCTTATGCTTCTCTGTTTATGTTTTCCTTTTATCCAGCCATTCATCACTCCTCAGTTCCCTGATTTAAGTTGTGCGCCACACTGACCGAGCTGATGCACTGATCTGAGTTGGGTCAAGTGTGAAATATGAATTGGTTGCATGTGTGAGTATGGATGTGAGTTTGATGTTTCAGTGTACTGTAAGTGTGTTGTCTGTTCTCTGTCTTGTAACCAGCCTCTCTTTATTCCGATTTCTTGCCTGTCCTTTTTGATCACCTACACTTATATCAGCATATCAATAATGTTAAACTCTCTTTTTCTTTATCTTCTCTTTCAATAAGCTTTTCCTTTGCACCTCCCATCTCAGGCTCAGCCCATCCCGGATGAACTACTGACTCGGCAACTTGGTAACCAGGCGACCTTCAGCCCAGTAGTTACTGTTGAGCCACGCCGACGCAAATTCCACCGTCCAATTGGATTACGCATCCCACTGCCACCATCCTGGAAGGAGAGTCCTCGTGATGCCGGGGAGGGTGACACCACCAGCTTGCGTCTCCTCTGCAGTGTCATTGGTAGGATCCAGCTTGAACTTGATAAAAACGAAAACAAGTTCACCAAGTTCCCTTATCTTCTGGTGATTGCCGGTTGTAACAAGCTCTAAGACACAGGTGAAGGTCATTCGACTGAAATAATTTAAAAGCTTCACAAGCACTGCTGATGATAAGAAGAGAGCCAAAACAGTCCAAAATGGGGCAGTGGGGGGTGGGGTGGGGTGTGATGTGGATGAATATATCACATGAAATGAAAAAGCGTCTAGGGGTCTGTCACCTTGGTTATCAGGGCATCAATGACACAGTGTGGTTGTTCTGACCCAGGTGGAACAGCACCAGCCCAGTGGGAGGACATCACTGGTACCACTAAGCTGATGTACGCCAACAACTGTGCCAACTTCACCACCAATGTCTCTGCAAGGTGAGACGCTCCACGGCCCACTAATCAGCTAGACTGTAAACTTATCGCTAGTTGAAACAGAATCTGTACCCTGCACTGGTCTGGGGGAAGCTCAGCCACTATGGTGGGGCTCATCTCAGGACAGGCAGGGGCAGGGCAGTGGGTGCAGTTTAGTCTTTATATATCTTTGGTTTTCAGGGGGTTACAACACAGGCACAGATCTCGGCTGATGACAAAGGAAAAAGCAATAATAATAACCATAATCATAATTAAGAATATAACCATGACATGACCAATATAATCATTGAACATAATTAGCAAGGTGGTCACAAAAAGTGAATAGGCAGAAGATCACTATAGTCCAAACTATAGACATGCAAATCTATCAATATTTGCTTAATAATAAATCCCAATAATGATAAAAAACAACAACAACAACATTTGGAATTGGAATTACAATCACCAATGTATAACCAGCTTGATTCACAATACACATAAAAGGTGATAAATCCACTGAAGATAATTCAGTGTTTGGGTTCTATAACACACTGGTGGGCTAGAACTGCATTCCCAGCACTTTGTCTCCTGGGAAACTAGAATTTCCCTCTATCTATCTATCTATATATCTATCTATCTATCTATCTATCTATCTATCTATCTATCTGCCTGTCTGTCTATCTGTCCATCTGTCCATCTATCTATTTATCCATCCATCCTTCCATCCATCCACCCAGATTCTGGCTGGCAGACTGCCCACGCACGGCAGAGGTAGTGACCTTTTCCAACTTGCTGTACCGGGAGCTGATGTCGGTTCCATATATGGCCAAATTCGTTGTTTTTGCCAAGATGAACGAAGCACGTGAGGGACGCCTGCGCTGCTACTGCATGACGGATGACAAGATGGACAAAACCCTGGAGCTGCACGAAAACTTCACAGAAGTGGCCCGCAGTCGAGACATTGAGGTCAGCACAGGGTGGCGTGGGTCACAAGGAAGAGGGGTGGAGGGATGGAGGGAAATAGGGATTACGGCACCCTGAAATTTAGCTCCCAGCGATCAGGAAGTAATGAAAGTAACCAGCAGTTGCTTTCAGCAGTTGACTTTCTTTTCCTCCCGCTGATATGTGGCCTTCACATTACTGGATGTTCCCTGAAGCCACAAGGCCACTGTGTCACCCTTAACACCTCCCACTGCCTCCACAGGTGATGGAGGGCATGCCGCTGCACCTGGAGTGTTCTGGGAACCTGGTGCCGGTCAGGAAGGCCACCCAACAGCCTCGCAGCTTCAGTTTCCAGGCCTTCAGAGATAACAGACTTCCTGTCTCTGTCAAGGTCTGTCTCTGAGTCTATTCCTCTACGTATCTATTTGACTCATTATTTGTCTATGACTCTATTGCTTGCTCCTATAGGGCTGCGAAATTGTGATTCATAGTGTGGTTTTGTTTGTTCAATTATCCCATTCAGTGTATCAACGATCTGCTCGTCAGTTAGTTTATCAGGTTTTTTTCTGCTCCCAAGCACCTGATGATCACCCAAATAGTCTCTCTGTATTTCAATGTTTGTGTGCCACTTTGGTTTTCAGTTTTACATCAGTTGGTCAGTCAGTCATTCAGTTCATCTCTCCATTAGCCAGTAAATCAAATTTCAGATTACAGTACAGTGCAGTGTTCCTCTGCACTGACTCAACACTGCTGCACCACCACAACAAGGAATCTATTAACCACTGCAGAAAAATTGTGAAACTAAAACAATAGCATAGTTTCCATACGTCATTGATTTATTAACTGTGTACGTCTGTAATTAAGTCCCTCATTCATATCTGTGTATATCTGTGTGTCTGTTGTCAGTCCATCCTCCCAGCCATGTTCATTCATAATATCTTCATTATTTCTAAATGAAGTTACACATTATTTAAGTAATGTGTACACTGATTTTTTTTTTGGTCCATTTCTTATCTTAAATTAATGAGCGCTTGAATTGAGTATCTCCTCAGTATTTAAAGATGTACTTAGTGCGGTTATCTGTGTCCCTTTGTGCCTGTCTTTGTGATCACAGCTGTCAGTCATCTCTTGGTTTCCCTTTTCTTGCCTCCTCATTTATATCTTCTATATACAGCCCTCCTCTTTCACAGATGCTGCTGTGTGTTTCTGTTTTCATAGCGTATGCCTCTGTTTGTATTTGCCTTTTTAGGTCTGTCTTGTTTCCATCTTTATCTTTGTGTGTGCATTTGTCTGTCTACATTGTCTGTCAGCGTTCATTTGTATGCCTGTGTTCATTTGTCTGTCTTTCCATCTGTCCTGCCACCTGTCTATGTCTGTCTGTCTGCGCCACTGTTCGGTCTCAGCCAGACGAATGGCTTGTGAAGTATCTGTCCATTATGGTGTAGCTTAACCACAAACAACCTACCTATCTACTCTCTTGGTTAATTGTTTGCATGTCCTATGACTCTCACTTTCTTTGCCTGCCTTCCTATCTTGCGGCCTTGCCTGTCTGTATGTGTCTGTCTCACTGTCTCTCTTTCTCTCTCTCACGGTCACTCTGTAACTTGCTGTAACTGTCTGGTCTGACAGACGTCCAGGTAAAATGTGCAGGTAAATCTTTCTCTCTCGCCTGCCTGTGGACTGCTTCCATCCCTGTTCCCCCTGCTCCTCGTCCCATGTTACTGCTCCGCACACCCGTGCCATTGCAGAGAAGTCTAATATCTACTTTGCTCTGTTTTTTCTTCTTCCTCTTCTCGCTCACTCTGTTTCATCCTCTTCTTTTTTCATCTTCACTCTTTCTCTCATCCATTATCTCTCTCCCTTCACTCTCTCATCCTTCTCTCCTCCATATTCGGCCTCTCCACGATCGATCCCTATCTCTACCTCTCTCTCTTCTATTTTCCTCTTCTCTCTTCTCCCACTGTTTTTTTCTTTTCTCTCTCTCTCTACTTTCTCTCTGTCAGGTAAGAGATAGCAACAAGGATGCCACTGGGTTTCTGTCCTTTCTGCGTAAATCCACCAAGTATGAGGACGCACAGCACGTACTGTGTAACCTCAACATCGCCATGCCGCCCTGTGTCAAGGTAAGGACTTGCATACACCTGCACAAGAACATGCACACACACACATACACACCTGACCTGGCCCAAATACTATTTTAAAATACTTTTAGCACACTCTGGTTCCAAATCTGTGGGTTTTACCATATAGCACAATACAATAAGAGTCCAAATATTTAGACAATCACAGGAACGTATCTGAATGTCAATTCAGTATTTAGTACTTTTCTGTGATTGATAACTTAGCTAACACGCTCTTAATTGTCCTGATGCAGTAAACCCCAGCTGGTACTGACACACACAAACAAATCAACAAACTCCTGCAAACATACATACAGTATCTGTCAGAATCTCTCATACACATCACCCTCTCACATCTCTTACCCGACACTATTTAACAATGTACTTAAAGCCCCCTACTAAGCTACTCCAATGTAGCAGTGATAATTAGAATCATATTTAATTTCATGGTTATTATGAATCAGGGCCTTTGGCAGCATTTTGCAATTGCTAATTGATTAATTGATCAGTCGCTCTGCAATTAGATGGCATGTGATCACTAGGGAAGCTGGCAATATCCTCATTTAATGAATGATGGGAGTGATGAAAGACTGAGCCTCGGAAAGCTAAAATTAGACAAACGGAGATGAGAACGAGTGTAATGAAAGGTGGATTGGATTGTAGTGGAAAAGATTGTGGTTTTGTTCTAAAATAACAACAAACGTATCGATTGGAAATTAAATTCAAGCCAAAATGTTTCCATGCTGCCATATACTACTGCTATAGTTTCCTGGCAAAAAAAAAGCTATTGCTAAACTAATGGGTGAAAAAAATGCACTTATTGTCAGGATCAAGAAAAAACAAGTATTATCAACCATTAGAGAAAAGAGAGTGCTACAGCCAAGTCTGTCGTCCTCTGTGTTTCTCAATGGCAATAATCATTTCACGTGTTCACTAATCTCTAAATACAATTTCGCTTTAAAAAAAATCCAGTTACAAATCATGGAATTCAATTATAACAATAATAATAATCAATTTCAATTATAACACAAAATGAGTGCACATAATTCAAATCTAGTTGTCTATTGGCACAACTTTCAACCTGTAGCAAAACAATTTGCAATAGTGTTTTGAAAAGTACCTCAATAATATTTATTCTAGTTGTTATTGTGTGTGATTGTCTCAGGTTGTTGGGAGTGAAGAGCGCAGACGAACTCTGACCCCTCTTGCCCTGAGAGAGCGTTACAGTGCGCTGAACGAGCCTGGTGTGGGTGAGTCCCTCAATGCCTGACCTTCAGCCCTCTCCCAGTATACATGGTGGAGTCGGGCCCTGAATGTTGCATTGCCCCTGTACCCACAACCCTGTGCTTCCCACTCTACCCTCTCTATTTCTCTCTATCTGTCTCTCGCGCACGCATGGCACAAAGACTGAGCCTTGGATGCAACGTACTGCTCTACTATATGCCCCAAAGTTCTTTGCAGTGCGATTAGAAGAAGCCATATTGAATGCGCGCCAAAAGATGAGCAGCAGTCCCTGACATAACCTAAAATGGCTCCATGGCATATGGCAAATCAGCCTTTCCTTTCCTGACTGTCCTGGTAGCCATGACAACTATGAATGACTTCTTTGATTGGTTTTGCATGGCGCTGGTTTCTCCACTGCGATTTCCATTCGCATGGCTGCAGATACCGTTAGCATTTTTCTGTAGTTTAGCACTGGGAATGGGCAGGACCTCGCAGTGGAGCTAGACAGAGGAGCCCTCCTATTGGCCCGTGGTAAATGAGGGAGGGGGTGAGAAGACAAGGCCTTTTCTGTCTACCAGTTATACAGCGCTGCTACATTGCACCTAAATCCCTCTATATTGGTTACTGAATGCTACGTTAGTCGATGGGACTAGCACCTGAATGATAATCTACCCCCAATTCTAACCTACCTTGCCCATATGGTCTGCTAACCCTGAGGATTGTATGGACAAAAACACTACACTTCATGGGTAATGCTTATTCCCCTCAACAGAGCAGTGCTTTTTGTAAGGTAAGTGTTGCTATTGACCCTTTAATAAAACGTCAAGTCAGATTTATTTCTGAGCAACAAAAGGACACAAGATGAATTAAAACCAAAAGAAAAATAAACAAATCAAATAGCAGCTGTCTTTTTCAGAACAGTTTTTTATAACAACCAGTGGTTGTAGTAAGTATGTTGTGAGGATGTTATTGGGTTTGTACGTCAGAAGCAGGATCAGAATCAGAATCTTGTATTATTATATATCAGTGCAATAAGCGTACAGGAATGTCTTTTCAGACATTGGCTGGGAGTGCTCTGTATGTTCTGTGTCTTGTGTGTTTCTAAACCGGGTGTTGTTTCTGTTAAGCCGCAGTGAACGCCATGGAGAGGACGGAGATCAAGATCAACATCATATCTGAACAGCTGGGTTTGAGCTGGGCAGGTTAGTTCTTAAAAGATCTCTCTCTCTGTCTCCGTCTCGCTCTCTTTCTCTCTCTCTCTCTCTATATATATATATATATATCTGTCTGTCTGTACCTTCCTACTTACCTACCTACCTGTCTATCTATCAGAGTTGGCACGGGAGCTTCAGTTTGGTGTGGATGACATCAATAGGATTCGTGTGGAGAACCCTAACTCCCTCCTTGACCAGAGCTCTGCCCTGCTCAACCTGTGGGCCAGCAGAGAGGGCAAAAGGGCCAAGAGTAAGTCCAACACTAAACCTTCGCCAATTTAAAAAATAACAAACTATCTGAACCTAAATAACATGCATTTATCAATACACATGATCTGATGTAATTCTTCCATGTGCTATTAAAAACTAGGCCTACATACAAACCCTGGCCTGATTGTGGGAATGGACAACAGCAGATATGTTGGGTTAAGAGTTGAACAGTTCCAGCCACAGATGTTTAGGACTGCAACATTGTTGATGTGATTTACTACGTAGATTGTGTATATTCCTTGATGTAGCGTATTCATATTCTATGCATTGTTTTGTTTTGAATATGGGTGCGGCAAACCCATATTCAGAACAAATCACTCACATAGTCGAGAGGACTGGTCACAGCATGTCATTGAACTACGCACAGGACACTTGGTACTTGGTCAATTCTGTCATCGCAGAATTTATTTTTACTAGGCTTTATTCTGCAGCTCTTTGGTGTATTGACTAGTCTGTCTGCTCCGCCTTTCTCTCTCTCTCTCTCTCTCTCTCTCTCTCTCTCTCTATCTATCTCCTCCCACATCTGTTTCTCATTCTCTGTCCCCTCCCTCGCTCTGTATCTTTTTCACGTTGTCTCTTGCTCTTTTCCTGTTTCCCTGTCTCTTTCTCTCTTCATTTTTTTCTCATTCTCTCTTCATACTCCTCCTCCCCT
>CABFOQ010053383.1:0-11018 GCA_900660455.1 Gephyroberyx darwinii
GGGGTGGTGCATGCCGCTGTACAGAGTGATGGTGTTTGTGGGCCTATTGCGTTGTGCAGTGATGTATATGTTTGCGAGGCGAATAGGGAGGAAAATAGATTCCTAATCATACCGTGTAAAATTTGCCACAAGGCAAATAGTTTCTTCAAATTAGTCACCATTGGCATCCTATTTCGGTGCGACTTGATCTCGTTACCGCCGTCGCAGTCAGACGCGCCGCTGCCAAACATTAGCCTCATCTCTCCAAGACATCACACGCCACCTCGAACCGACGAGGACATGCCCTGAACGGCAATAGCCCGCTGGCATCACAAATGGAAGGACAGAGCCTATCCATTTCAACGAGATGTTTTGTGCGCTTGCATCTTTTAGCGGGGTAATTCACGGAGCGCACGTCAATACATCATAGGCCTTCTAAATTGAGCTTTGAAACACAAAGGGAAGGGCAAACAAGATGGACACAGAAATCAATCTCCCGCCTGATAACAGAGTGAACGCACATGCCGCCGCTCGGAGAATTGACAAGGAGTCTGCATGCGCCAGTATCTGTCTATCTGTCGGTGATGTCCTCCGAAAACAATCGTCTCTGACACGCCATACAGGAGACGCGAGGCAGACTCAGATAAGGCTATTTAGTCACGGCCAGGCTGGAAGAATACCGTACATGAATTGCCTCGCAGAAATTGAAAGAAGAAAAAAAAATGCAATCAATGTGGACGTTTGAGAAAAAATATGTCACCGTGAAAACTACCGGGGCAAATAAAAAGTGCACCTTTCCCAGAGCGTTTTTTATGTCCACAAAAATCCCTGCAAGACCTTTCATAACTCACAGCTCAGAAGTTTAGAGCTATCGCCCTCCGGTAATCTCAGTCGGCGAGAGAAAGGAGTGAGAGGGAATATGGTGGCCATGCTGCTGTTGCTGTTTTGCAGACAACGTCTCAACCCTGCCTCTGAGCTACTATTGATCTGAACCACATTAGTTCTGCACTAGGGGACTGCACAGGGCCCACAGAGCACTGCCACAATCACACAGCGGGGTGAAGATAGGCTTTTGACTGGAGATGCCGGCAAAAAAAGAAAGAACACAAAGATGCGAAAATGTTTGGCGTTGCTTTAATACGTCGTTTGGCTTCGTTAGCACATCTGCGTCTCCGTGGTAAGACGGGTTTGAATGCCATAGGTTATGTTGTTGCTGAGCTGTCTGCCTCGTGGAGAGACTTTTTCATGCAAGATGCTCGAATTCAGCTTCAGATTGTGAGAATACAGATGCCTTCCAGAGCCAGATTCTCTGCGAGTCCCAGGAGAGAGACCTGACAGAGAAAAGCCATAAGACAAGCTTCAAAGGACACACAAAAATTGCCTGCCTTTCCTCCACCACATCATCTCTCCTCCCCCATCTATTCCCTTCCTCCTCCTTCTCCTCCTCCTCTCTCTGCCTCTCTTGCTCTGCCTCATTCATACATCAGATGCAAGGAGAAGGAGCCAGGGAGGAAGGGAATGGGTACATTTGCAAGCCATTCCCTGGAGGGGCTGTAAGATTGCCTCAATTTGGATGGGTTCTCTGTGCCTCGGGGGCTGTACTCCCCAGACACCTCCAGCACCGTGCCCACATCCCTCTGATTCCCCAGCTCTGCTTTGCTAACCAGCTCCTGCCCGGGGCCTCCTGCTTCACTGTGTGCCATCTGTGCCCAGCGGAAACCCGGACTGGAGTGCTCCCTCCCTCGGTAATCTCCCTGCCAGAGCCCCTTTGATCAGAGCTGATAAACCAGGCATGGCCACGGGGAGGCCTGCTGTACTCACCAGCCACCCTGGAGGTTATGAGCTGAGGTGGTTTTGGTTTGGCTGACCGGGAGGATCGTGCAACCGGCGCCACCCTCTCCGAACCTCATCCCCGGTTTCCACCATCAGCCTCCGCCGCATTGGGAGAGATGATCGGGGGATTGGGAGATTTGGTGCGCGGAGGCTCTGCAGATGCCAAATGCTGCATGTGCTCTCCTGTCTCACAGCCTTTTCATGCTCCTCACATCTTCCCTCCGAGGAACCAGGCTAGGGGGGAGGAAAGAGAGCTGGGCTTGTGTTTGTTTTACACTCTCTCACTCAAAGGGAAATATTCATTAGGTCCTCTTGTGTAAGACGGCTTGCAAATAGAGAGAGAGAGAGAGAGAGAGAGAGAGATCGACGGGCAGGCCGAGAAGCAGACGGGGAGAGAGGAAAAAGGAGTTTGTGCATCTGTGTGTGCGAACATTCCTCAGCCGATTACCCAACATGATGAGAACGCATCAGCATGCTGGCAAATAATGGCCGTATTATGGACCAACAGGCAACATTAGGGCATGGTGATAGCGTATCAGGGCTGGGTGGGTACATTAGTTTGCAAGTAATGTACGCCCTAAGCACTGGCAAGCTTTATTCTGATGTAATATGAGAACCAAATGAGTTATCATCGCCAGGTGAACTGACGGAGGGGAAATGCATCACCATCACTCTGACAAATGGAGAACAATTGATAAATCTCCCGTCTGTTCTTTATCCAAAGGGGTCCACGTGATTTATTTTGGGTAAAGAAAATGAAATAGAAAATGAATTAGCTGTGGCCTTTTATCATAAACAAATAGTGTTTTCCTGTTCACTACAATAACCAAGGATGCTGGATTGACAAACATATTTCCTCTATCACCTTGAAAGCCAAAGTGGTTGTCTTCCTCTTTCTCGGACGAAACGTCACAACTGACCGCCGTTTCCCAAGACACGTTATCAGATTGGAGGAGGGAGACGGACGGGTCCCAATAACAGAGGATGACCCGGGCCGTCTGGCCGGCTAGTCTGCCGGGACCGCCGCGACCTCCAAACGTCTCAGGAGAGTTCAGGTCACCTCAGGGATCTGCTGTCTCACGTCGTGTCCATCGTCTCCGTCGATCGCCATCAGTGCCTGAAGCTGCTCCACGATCCCTCTCAAATCCCATCCAGATCATCTCCCTGCTCCCCTGGCTTATCGATTTTCTTTTTTCCCTCTGTCCTCCACCTCTCTCCATCTTCTCAAACACACTCCCTACAGTTCTGCCTGTTTTTCTGCCTCCCCTCTCTTTCTCTCTCTGGTCAGAGTTTCTCCTCTTTGACAAGGTCAAAGCCCCGGCAGTGCTCAGAGCTCCTTAAGGTTCGTAAATGGAGATGTAATGCAATAGAGTGGTGGAGTAATGGAATCTATGAGGGCTGGGTCTGATCTTGTTAGGGAGGGCCGGGCTGGATAAGCTCCAGCAGGATCCGGGGTATCGGCCAGGCCTGACGAGGAGGGGTGGGCTGGGAGGTTTTGTTCTCTCACTTTCATTCAAAACCTTGAAGCAACATGGAAAATGTTTTTTAAAATTCTTTTACAGAACATCACATGAAGGGTTCAGATGTATTATTTCCTAAATTCTGTCTTTGCATTTTCCTCAATAGTTGTTATCTGCAATAAAAGGGTCATCTGTCTCCAAGGTCACTGTGATAGGCAGCGATCCACTGCAGTGATTAAACAATTAAACAAGTGACTGAAGAAAGAAGAATGAAGAATGGAGGATGTTTTTTTAAATATGCTTTATCGACAGGAATGCATCGCTGGAAAAGAATTGCAGGCATTCAAGGCCATCCTTGATTGGACTGACTTGTTCGCTCCAAGGAGAGAATGGCAACATGGGGATTAACCACCATCTCCCCTAAAAGAAAGCTTTGGGTTACTTATTGCCCCCTTTGTTCCCCTATCTGCCCCCTCCAGCCCTGCAGGCTTGTTAAGCCTGTGTCCCGACCCAGGATGGATCATTGCATTGTCTGTCCCATCAGCGGTGACCTTCAGCGGGACTCTGATGCAGTGGGACATCACCGAGCCTGCCAGCACCCGAGCCAAGGCAAGGACACAACCGCTGCGGATCTATCACCCAAACAAACGGCTGCTTCCTCTCGGAGCGACGCAAGAATACATCAAACTCCACCGCAACAGCGGGTCACTGCTGCAGGTGTTCTGTTTACCGCCTCCTTCCTCACACAGGAATAAAGACAAACACACATGCACACGCTCGGATTGCCGACATACAGCCACGCGAACATTTCTGCAAACACGGGTCCTGGTGCTCTCTCAGTTAGCCTCTCAGCCCAGCCTGCACTTGATAAACTTCCCTTGACACCTGGTATGATTAATGAACGGAACGGAATTGAATTAAGGTTAAGAGAGACATGGCTGCTGCAGGAGGGGGCCGGTCAGAGGGGAAGGAAGGGGCAGCGTTGGGTTGAAGGTAGCAAGTGCGGTAAATAACTTCTTTAGAGAAAATATACAGCGTCCCCTCCTCTGCGCCCTCTCTGCCATGCCAAGTAATTACTCGCCCCGGCCTCCTGTAATAATTCCTATTACAAGCAGAACGGAAGAGTCGGTAACTCAGCGCGCAGGACAAGGTGAAGGCAAGGCCACGGAGCAGCGGATCAATATTTCATTTACTCACCCCGCTTCGCCATTCCAGGCCTGGATCAAATTCACCAACAGAGGGAGAGAGAGGGGGGAGAGCGAGGGGGGAGGGAACGAGAGAAAGGGAAGGAAAAAGAAAAGAAAAGAAACAAGGTCCATTGAAAACAACGACACAAGGCCTCTAATTTCCTCTGGGTTTTGGAGGCAGAGGAGGGAGCGGGAGGGAAACCGAGGCTTTTGAGACGGTTGGTTTGTGGAGGTTAAGTGTATGTGTGTGTGCATGTGCATGCGTGTGCACGTGTGCATAAATGTGCAGAGATGCTCCCACAAGGTCATCGATCACACACAATCACCAGAAAGAAAAGACCCGATACAGATGACTCAAAAACTCAACTCTTTTGTCCTTGTAGAGTCTGTGAGGCAATTCTTCTGTCGAATTCCTTTAAACAATGAACGGTTCGACAAAATAAAACCTTATATGAAAACGTTTCACGAGTCAAGTTGATTTGTGCAGCCCTCAATCACAGAAAAAAAATGACTTGGAAAAGGTTCCATAGAACTTTCCATAGACTTTTTAGAAAATAGTCGCAACCCAAATTCAAGCAAGGCCATGGCAACTTTAACGATTTCAAAGATCAGGGTGGGCAGCAGTTAATTTCTTCTTCACTTCCTGCCAAACGGGAGGGTGTATCGAGTCTCCCTCAGATCTCTGCCTCCCAATGGCGAATGGACTGTATCAGAATAAAAGCTCTGTATCTGTAAAGCCTCGTTCGCTGCAGGATTCACACACTTACTGTGATCTGCAATTGGAGTTCACTGAACCAGAATCTGTTTGATGCTCTGGATCAATTCTCCACCGTGCATTGATTATGACTGAGTGGGAGGGACGGGGTCAATGCTGCAGTGTGCAGCAAGGCAGCGGGTTATTATATTAGATTAACCTGGCTTTGACGCGGGGGGCCACCCCCAACAACCTGGAGCATCAGTCTGAGAGGCAACAAGGGGACAGTTGGGCTGTAAGTGATTTGACTTGTTCTTCTTTCTCTTTAATTCTGTAATGTAGAAAAAACACAGTAACAGGAATGTGAGACATTTAAAGGAGAAATCCACCCTCGAATCTTCTTCCACTTTTGTGATTCTGTGGGTTCGTTTTTGTCTACTTCTACCTCTGCTAGTGATTTCCTATGTTTCCCAGAAGGCATTTCCACAACCCCCAGAAAAGGGTCTTGTATTGAAGTGGCTGCATTGCATTCTGGTCTATCTTGGCTACTGCATTGCATTCTGGTCTATCTTGGCTACTGTCGGTGGAGAAATTGGTCTCTCTCCTCTCCTCCGATGGATTTCTCCTGTATGATTGTTGATCGTCGGTCTAGAAAGAAGCCCTTACTCTTTGATTCCGAGGGCTGATACCAAAACATGACGGTTACCGTTGATGTTTTAGATCCATGAAACATTTTCTGATATCAAACTGGAAATATCTCAACGTTACGTCGCGTCGTCTATGATTCGCCAGTTAAAGGCAGGAATAAGAAAAATACACAGAACTAAATGGGCACAGAAATGTAATGTATTTAAGTATCTAAAGTATGGAATAGTAAGAAATATGGATTTGTGTGAGAAATAATTATGATTGGGTGACAAATATCAGTTATATGAAACACTCTTTCCTCTTTCTCATATGCATTCAGTATGAATCCACCCTAAATGTCGGACAAGTAAGTCCTGACAATCCCACTGTTTAAAATCAATAAAACCTTCGACCCAAATGAAACACAAAGCCACAGATTCAGGTCCAGATCCAACCAGGTGTGGATGTGAAGTCCCCCCTTGCCTCGTGTTTGCGATGCTGACGGGACCTGCCGGGGCTTGGATCGATCGGGCAGGGGAGCACTCCTGACATCGTTTCAGTCCTGTCCGAATGAGATCGCCGGGTTACCTGGGAGAGATCCACATGCATTAAAGACAAGAGGCGATTTGAGTGGACTGGAGAAGGTGGAGGAGTGGATTTAATAAATAACAAATTCTCCTCGGCTACACAGAAGGTTTGTGCTTTGTGTTTAATTGCACTGTATTGATTTTTCTCGCTCTTTTCTTCCGCTCTCCGGGTCTCGGCAGTGTGGCTTTGCTCTCATTCTGGAACAATCAGGTGCCCAAGGTGGACCTGGGAACTGAATGTAATTTATCCTCCTCCCCCTCTCTCCTGCTCCTCCTCCTCTTCTTCCTCATCTCTCTTCCCTTTTTATACCTTTCTCTCTCTCTCTGCCTTTTGTGCTTTTTATATTTATTTTTTATGGCTTCTCAACTGTGAAGGTGAAGGTTATGACTCAGTACATACATTCTAGTCTTTTGTGAGGCATTTGGATCAATATAACATTTAAAACACATTGAATAAAAAACATAAATTGTCTTTTTTCCACACATTCCTTATTGTATTCTTCATATTGTGAAGATATGCAGGAATGAGTCGTCGGTTACCCTGGCAGATCCTCTGAGGTTATATGAGACAGAAATTGTTCTTTATAAACAGTGAATAACCTCATTAATCTTGAAGCTACTTGAAGCTTCTGACGCAGATGCTCCGAACGGAGGCACAAAAGGACACACTATAATTGCAGCTCAAACAGCATATGAAGCAAAGTTTGTTTCTCGTGATAATTTCTTTGCCCGTTTCCTTCATCACCATCATCGTCACATCATAACCGAGGTGTCAAAAAACTTTTGAAAACACCTCAAAGGTGCTCAGAGGGGGAAAAAAACATCATCGGGAAAAACAGTAAAACGCAGTTGATTAAACACAGGGTGTCAGCAGCCGTCACCTCTAAATGAGCGCGTGCGGCAAATTATGTGTTTTGAAGCATGCCGGGTTTAAGTTAAATGCCACGAATGAAGCTACAGTAGCTCAACCTCTGGTCCGGTGAATCAGGTAGAAAATCACACGTCAACAGTGCCGCCACACTCCCCTGTGCTTCCCCCGGGGACGGAGGTGTGTATTTTCATCTAAAAGGCGAGTGATTGCAGGGATCCTCCCCCTTAAAAGCTGACTTGACATTTCCTGCCATTATGAGCACAATGCACTCTATTATAGAATGAATGGCAATTAAGTGCATGGAAAAATGTCAGGGGAATTACAGCTCACTGGGTTGAACCTGATGACACCGTGTCACCCCCCCAAACTCCGCCTCCCCCCTCATCTGCATCGTTTCAAACTGTCCAATGCCAGAAAGTTTTGAGGGTGTCCAAAATGAACCTTTTGGCTGGAAAAAGTAAAACGTTTAGCAAAATAAGACAAAATAATTTTCATTTTTCATAGGAAGGTGTCACCCTGCCCCCTTTTCATGTAGCAGTGTAGCAGTAGCAGTGGTCCTCAAATCTGGGCCTTGGGGTCCAGAGCACCGCTGGTTTTCTATTCTGCCAGGTAGTTTCCGTTCTAGCTGTCTAATCAGGGATTGGTTAAGACCTGGGATGCCAGGTGAATGCAATTAACTTCCTAGAAGAGAAAAACAGCGGTACTCTGGACCCCGAGGCCCGGATTTGAGGAACGCTTCTATTTCATCAAATCATTTTGCATAATTCAAAGTGTTACAAAGACTTAACATTTGAAAGAGAGCAGAATAAAAGCTTTTGACAAAAGGAGTTAAAACCTTTGTTCTCTCGGCCAGCGGGACCGAATGGTTTTTACCTTCTCATCTTCATAGCGACACACTCCCAATCTGCTGGAGTTGTGAGGGCGAATCACACGGACATGGTCGTCGCTGCTGGTAGGACTGGATAAAGTTTTCCAGCCTTAGCAACAGTAACCAAGTGGAATAGAGAAATGTGGAATACCAATTCATTCTGCTCAGTTCAGGCCTGCACTCTCTGCTTGCTTCAGCCTCCTTTGTCTACAAGCACACAATAATGAGACTGTTGCCAATACTGAATAAGGCGGTAGTCCAATTATGGCGTTTACATCACGTCATAATTTGATAACTCTCCATAATAATCCCATTTACATGAATGAAGGATCCAGAGATAAGTGGGAATCTGAGGTTTTTGGAAAAAAACTTTTTTTAGCTTTGTAGTCTGCAGCCTTCAGTGCATCTAATAACCATATGATATCCACATCAAACATAAAGTCATCCAAGTGTTGACTCCCGCCGTCAGCCATCTTGGTCCAGCCCAGTCCAGACTTCCCTTCCACCTCCACATAATGCCACGAGCTGGGCACATGCACAGCTTGACCACAGCTCAAGAAATGCGACTGCAGCCCTGTTTTTGGATGGGATTAGCTTTACAGTAGGAGGTGGGTACTGTAATCATTACCGAGCATGTCTGTAACTTTAGTCCCATCCAAATCTGCCACGTCAGCAACTTTAACAGAGAGTTATAATCCCTCTTTCACTAAAACCTGAGGTAGAACTCGTCCCGTCCTATCTGACATCCCTGTGACTTCCCGCCACACCCAAAGTTTTATTTTTATTTTGTCATTTTTCTATCAGGATGTGGAGATCAGACCCAAAGTCTCAACACCGGAGTTACGACTTTTCTGCACTCTTGCAGCCGCATTGTATAGTTTCTGTCGAGCATGTCAACGTCAGCTGCAGAAGTCACGCTTGAGGCATGGTACATTTTTGTTGATGTGGGAACAGAGTAGAAATTTTCTTCTCCTTAATCTCTTATCCATTAACATCACGGATAACAAATCCCATCCGAATAGGGCTTTGAAATCAGAGTACTCCACATATGTTCCTGCCATTATGCTTACATCGACTAGTAGTAATAATTACAGTAATCAGAGTGCATTACATTATTGCCTTAATTTCATTATAATCATTAGAATCACAATTGTAACATGCATGTAAATGTGGCCAGTGTCTATTGTGCTCACTATAAAACAATGGGACTTCACTTTAAACATTACATGTTCCATTACATTTTGTTGGTGTTTTTCAATAACTTTTAGACACACACACACACACACACCAACAGACTCAAATCTTGTATTTATGTTTAAATCAGAAATAAGTAAGAAATACATCGAGACAATAATCATTTAATTTAAATTTTGTAAACTGAGGAGCAGGAGGAAAGGAAACACGTTGAGTGGCTCAACACAGGAAATACTTAATTTAGTAGAAAGCGCTGTTTTTGTTGAGGTAGGCAATCTGGGACCAAAGAAAGATAAACGGATCATCAACAAGGTCAGGTGCCTGGAAATAAACAAGAATTAATCCTGTTACAGTGGATGAGGCTGAGATAAAAGAGTAACAAACACACACACACACGTGCACAACGCTTGCCATATCATCACTCCTAAAAATAGGCGGTGCCCTCATTTATGCCTCTTACCTCATACTAACCCACTAATCATGAACGACAGATTTCCACTGCAATCTCGCCGAGGTCACGCCTCTTTAATTATCCAAACAGGTCAGAGGTCACAGACACTTATCATGTGGCGAGGGGTCAAAGGGCAGCCGGGGGGGTCACAGAGGTCAAGGGAGTAGCGGGGCAGAGAGAGGATTCTGCTGCTTACTAACCAGACGTGATTAGCACTGGCCATCGGGGAGTTGATCACTGCAAGGCCTGATGGGTAATTCAAGGCAGGCGGTTGAGGTTGGGTTTTCTGTTGAGGGAATGAAACTTTCATAGACAGGAGCTACAACGACATGAAAGGCCTTCACAAAAAATGTTATGCTGAGGCTGCTCTCTCATCCAGTATCAGGCCCTGCTGTGGGATGAAAAGCTTTTCAGGAACTGAGCAGAGAATTTATTTATTTATTAAATAAATAACTACAGAATGTATTTTAAATGGGTTTGTAGCAGCTGATAATGTAATAACCTGTCAAAATGTTATAAAATAAGTGGGTCAAAAATGTATTAAAACCTGGTAATGTAATAAAATAACATCACATTATTACATAAACTGGTGATTATTGCTTCATAAGGGATGTGACATATTTTGATGAGGTAATAATAGTAATGAGTTATTACAGTCTTATCTCTCTATTAAGTCAATATTATTACATCAGCTAAAATATGTTGCACCCCACATGAAGTAATAATCACTGGTTCATAATGTGATGTTATTACATTATATAACAATGTATTACATTCCCAGGTTTTAGAACATTTCCAACCCATTTAAGAGGGACATTTTATTATATTTTGGCAGGTTTTTACATTAGCTGACAGTTATTACAGCATCAGCTGCTACAAGTTTGGTGATTTTTTTGAGTTAAAAAACACACAGATGACCTCGTAAACTTTCAAATCAAGTGACAAAATGTGAATTTAAAAAAGGCAATGTCCTGCACCTTCAATTGTTTCATTCCCCAATCCTTTCCCTTGCATGGGAGCAAAACAGCAAGTAGAAGAAGTGAAGTTACAATACAGAAACTTACTGCCTCATCAAACTTGACGAGGCAGTAAGTAATTACATCCACTGAAATATTAATTGGCATTTTGGTTTGCATTTGCATTCATCAGTCAGTGGCAAAATAAACAGCGAGAAGTCTAAAATTATTCTCTGTGATAATGCCTCTTCAGCCGCACAGCTTTACCAAATCTATTCTGCCCCTCAGACTCACACACACACACACACATA
>CABFOQ010053384.1:0-17383 GCA_900660455.1 Gephyroberyx darwinii
CTGAATGTTTCTGAGCCATCCTTGAGGAATGCTCCCAGGACCTCTGTTTACAGCCTTCTGGGGGGTTGAGAGACTTCAGTGGCTTTAGGGGGACTTAGCTGAGGGAGACTGTTTCACCTTCTCTGCGTAATGACTTCCAGACTATTGTGTGTTCCTTCCCTCTTAAGCTGCATGCCTCTGTCAAGGTCCATCATCGAGTTTATCCCCCAGTGAAAGCCATCTTCAAGTTTCGAGTTTGCCTGACATGCACCTCAGACTAAGGTGGTCGTTAAGGAAAATGTAAAAGGCCACACACGGGGAACTCCATTCACATTTTATATCAATGGTGGATCTATGAATCCAATTGGATCTAGACTTTCCAATTGACTAGGTCATCATTACTTCAACTATGGTCACTGAAATGGGTCAGCCTGACTAAAATGGATCAGCTGGGTTTGAGTTTGGGTTTGCGGTGGGTCCCCACCTGCCAAGACTAACAACATGTTTTCATTACGCTCGCTCCCAGAAGAGACTACATTTCTCAAATTTGGGTCAAGTCAAGTCCGATTTATTTCTAAAGTGCTTTTTACCAAAAATAGGTTAATCACAAAGTGCTTTATGGAGCCACAGGGGACAGAAATAGAGATAAAAACAAAAGCCCCACTCAGACCGCTAGCTTGCGTCCCACCCTAGCGACTCTTTCGGTAGCTGAACTTCAACAATCGGGCCACTGTGGGCCCTTCACAGCCGCTAACCCTTAAGTGAGGTGTAACGCGACCTTCGACGTAAACGTGTAATTGAATCTCCGCTCCCTCTACCCCGAAGAAGCAATGAAATTATAGGTGCCCAAATGTTTGCTGTTTTATTTGGGTTACTTTCTCAGCTACTTTATGTGTCAGTGACATCATGTCTAGAAGTGTGTGAAATTTTGGACAGCCGGTAGGGAAAATAGTGTCACATTTTTGCTTTGTAGGGTTCAGAATTAACTTGACAAATAGAAGGTACCTTGAGTCTACACATTATGTCTGACTGGCGAGGCTCGAGGTTTTTTGTGGAGCAGTGAAATCTCTCTCTCTCTTCTTCTTTCTCTCTGCCTCTCTCTCCATCTCACTCTCTGAGGAGCTGGCCTCACTTCCTTAAACAGGCTGTGGTTTTGAGATGCATGGTTTCTGGCCTTAAGTGGTCAAATGCGATTTAGTATGAAATGGGAGGAAGACCTGGGGGCCTGGATTCCCTCCCTAAGCTCCTCTTTGAAAGGTTGCCATCCTCCTCTCGGCTCCGTGATTGCTTCAGCACATGTCTGAGGGAGTGTATTTTTCTATGCCTCCCTTCAGTGTTACCAGTCAACCACCCTTCCCAAATGAGAACAGAGTGCTCTGGATGTCAATGTAATTTGACAGCCAGCAGCAGTGCTGCAAACCCAAGGTCATGCAAAACTATGTTTTTGTGGATTTGGGGGGCTCATAACTTCATTGCTGAGCATGACTTGAACCTAGTGTTTGATTCTTCATCCATACCTCACTACCAGCAGCAGAGTGAACAAAAACCACTCGGCCAAACAGCGTCTGTTGGCTTGTCTTTCTCATTCACATCTTTTATTGCTGTGGGAACTATTGACATGCCAGACAGAAGGGTGGTTTCCAGTCCTTGTCCTCTGGACCAAGAGTAGCCCTCTAGAGACACAACCTCCAGGGTCATGTTTTTAAATGTTCTTGTTCTTGCTCGGGATTCCCCATTTGACAACTGTAATGTTTATGCTATAAACCAACTTGGGGCCGGTACTTAGAAGGAGTATTGGTTTCAGTGTCGGTGTATTTCAGATCATAATAAACGATCTATAGGTCCAGGTGACCTGGCCAGTGGTCCTGGACAGAGAGCTCCATGTCTGAGGTACTAAAATGAGAACCCTAAAAGGAGAATTCACATGATATTTATCTAGCTTTGGGGGAGAACTGTTCATCTTGTACATCACAAATACTCACCAGACCTGCATCAAATGGCATTTACAAGTAATATAATGTTTAGCAATTGTAATAACCTGCTTGAAGTACTAGGGGGTTTTATCAACTTTCAAACACTTTCCTGTGATTGTGTGTGAATTTTCTTTGTCGCCACCCATCTGTCTTTGCTTTATGCTTTTCAAAACCATTAAAGTCTGATTGCAAAAAGAAATGTGCTCATTGGAGTCAAGAGTAAAAGAAAGCCAAGGGACTCTTATTTTGTTTGCAAAAGCCCTTTTTTCTATGGCTTTTTTTAAATTAACATTACATAATTAATTGTAAAGACACCATTGTTTTTTAGGGTGGAATTTCCCTTTAAATACAGGAGCAAGCCCTTTTAAATACCACATGCACTGAGGGGGTGTTTGAGAGTCACCCATAGGGAGACCAGCTTTGACCTGGCAGGTCAGCAGTTATTCTGGCCCAGGGACAAGCCTCGCCCTCATGTCCTTCCCTGTGTATTTCACAACTGTAATAGGTAGTGACCTGTTTGTGCATCTGGTTTAGCTGCCTGTTCTTTCAGTAGAAAGAGCTGTGTCAATATTGGTGAAGCCGTAACTCAGTGATATGCTGAATGGCGAGATAATGCTCCGGTGACAGGGGCTGTTAGTCAAACGAGGTGTGTGCAAACAGATACACTTCGGCACGATCACACGCTCATACACATGTGCTTACATGCACATACAAGGCGAAAGGTGAGAGGGCAGAGGAGAGAGAAACACCATGTACACCAGGGGTCGGCAACGACATTTAGCCCCGGGCCAATCTTCTTTTTTGCAGTTGAAGTGGGCCAGACCATAATATATGTATTCAAGACCGAATTGTAATCCCATTCTGCACATTCTTTTAATAAATGTCAGTATATTGTTATCCTTATTAGAAAAATTAACACCCATCAGTAGCCTAAGCAATTTTATTCTCAAACCAAAACGTTTAGGTTTCCGTATCTACACCAATACAAAGCAGCTTTGTGAGAGATTCATCATCAGGTGACTATGCAGTTCTTATTTTTTCACTTTATTGGGGTTTATTTAGAGTTAGGGCTCTAAATAGGTCTAGGTCTCTCAACACACAACTCTTTGAGTGTATTTTTCTGTCCACTAGAGGTTTAATGAGACGACTGAGAGGCTCAATCAGCTCTGATGAGCAATCAGCAGGACCACAGTCTGAACGGATGTGTGAGAAAGCCCTTGGTTAAAGGGATTTGTAAATAATTGTTAGCATTAGTACTACATGGATGGTGTATATGATGAAGGTGTAGTTCAGATACTGACAGGTAAGTCGTCATTAACAGAACAGTATACTAAGCTGACTTTCCTGTGAGTCGCTAAGCTCTCTGGTACCCGGTAGGCCAACACCACCCGTCTGGTAAAACCAACGCTGGGGATTACTTGCAAATACTATTTGACACAAGTCTCCACTTTTGTCGCTCCCGTCCTGAGGGAGCTCATTTTGTCTGCGCTGACGGACGGCTCGTGTTACCCGATCCTCAGGTATTGAGTGATCAGCCAGCCCCGAGTCATTACTTGGCACTGGAGTCACTGGAGTGGAAACACACATGCAATCAGGCACAACATTGACCACCACAAAACACACCCTTCTAATGCTTCATCTGAAGCCCCTAACGGCTTAAGGACATTTGAGGATGAAACATGCATTTTCTCTTCCACGTGACCTGGCTACCTATCATAGGAATTCAGTTATTTCTCTCTCACACACACACATACACACATACACACACACACAAGAGTGCCCCACACACTGCATGTTCCCTGCTTTCTGTTTTTTATGTCTTTTCTCTCCCTAATTATTTGGCACTGGAGTCACTGGACTGGATACACACACACACACACACACACACACGCACTGCATTTGTTTTCTATGCCCCTCGCTGTGTTCTGGAGGCCAGGCTGGACCCCCAGCATGGAATAAATGATACCCAGACTAGAGACACTGTCAGGCCCTTGAGCTCAGCTGATGAGGTTTGATTAAAGCAGCTGAAACCCAAAACTCGCTGTGTGTGTGTTCACTTTCAATCACCCAGGCTCACACACAAGCATAAGGTCATACACCACACGGAAACACACATAGACACACACACACACACAGGCGGTGCTTGCTGTGTGTGTGTGTGTGTGTCTGCATGTGTGTCCTCTCTAAATCATCCCTGCAAAACAAGGGAGCACGTTTGACCTTGTGACCTTTCCTGTGGATGACTCGCCAGCCAGAGCCAAGTACAGGATGAGTCGTAACGCATGAAAACACATGAAACATCTGGAAAACCTTAACCTCAACGAAATGAATGGGTGGAAGGAGATGCTGCTTTTTCTATAGTTATTTTGTCATCATGTGACACTCCAAAACGTGACAGCTCTGATTCCAGGCGAAGCCAGCAGCATACTTCGCCCATTGACGTCACGGTTGTAAAATGCTTTCACAATGTCACCAACACCGTGTATCAAAGACAGATGACACATTCCTCGATCTTGGTTTTCTATTTTTTACCTCTGCCTGATTGGTTTCTGGGCGTTAGGATGCGTGACATGCCAGACATTCAGTTCTCCACATGTAATTACCAAATCACAGCTTCACAGTCTTTTTCAGGGCTGAGCTTCTGCTCAGGTGTGAAAAGGACCGGATGGCTTGTTATTCTCCGGACTCCACTGTGTTGCAAGCGAAATACCTTTCTGCACAGCTAAGAAGAGAGACGCCCTGTTGTGTCAACAAGTCCAGATTTATGATAGGATTCATCATTATGTATTATTGTGGTATTTGTGGGAGAAGTGGCTTTATTGAACTGTGAAATATAACTTCAGATAAACTCATCTGTATTTTATTGTGAAATGTGTTGTACATTGTATGACAGTAATCATGTTGAATGTACTATAAATCAATGCAGTGTGAATTTAACAATGAGCAAAGAGTGACACCTGCTGACCAAAGCATGTCAGTGAAACAGAAAGCAAAAGTTTTCTGTGGGTTTCTCTTTGGTATCTGGTAAACCAGTGTGTTGATACCACAGTGCATGAAATAATGTCATCCTCTGAGTGAATGGTACCACACATTGATCAAGAATGGAAGGGTGTGACACTCATACCATAGCCCAAGTGAGTCCAAATTACATCTTGTCAAGCCAAAATTTACAGAATTTGTTTGATAGCCATATATATACATCTCTGGAAAAAATTAAGAGACCACTCCAAATTATCAGCTTCTCTGGTTTTACTATTTATAGGTATGTGTTTGAGTAAAATCAACTTTTTTGTTTCATTCTATAAACTACTGACATGAGGTGTGCCTGTGTTGGAATTCAACAGACACTGGACTGGAATGGCTGCTATACATGTAGAGATGCTGATTTAAGAAAAATTTGGAGTGGTCTCTTAATTTTTTCCAGAGCTGTATATACAGTATATATATATTCAGGGGAGCATTCAGGACCAATTTTCCTCTCAGCTGCCAGTGTTATTGCAAAATAGTTTGGAGGTTTACGTCTAATAATTGATCACATTCACTAATAACATCTTGGCACCAGTAATATTATGAGTTAAAGTGGGTTCTGAAGTTTATTTTGGACTTTGTCATACCTTAGGGTTTAGGTATGAGATCCTTGTTCCTCATCCCTTTCTTTCCCTTAAATAAATATTAAATAAATATATTTTTCTCCTTGACTGATATTTAGTTGTCACTTCTCTGTGATACATTCTCTCTCCTTACTTTTGGTTGCTTGTCATGATAGTGGTCATGGAATATATTCTTATTCTACTGTTGCAATCCATGTATGCTGCTCTTGAAAGCGCCTTTCTATTAGTTCATTGGGGGTTCAAGCCCAGGACAAAGGACAAAAACAATGAATGTCAAACCAACATTACCAAATATTTAGCATTCCCATATGGGCCTGAGCTCCAATTTCTCCTTGTTGCTATATTTTGTTTAATCTAGAGGACACTGAGTTTGTGGAAGCTATTGTGCAACCAATGCTAATGCAATTCAAGTAATAAAAATGTCATTGTATTGAAATGCTGTTGACTGTATTGTGAAAAACATCTAGATTGTTAGAAGGAAAGAGTTAGTTTGGACTTGCTGTGTAATAAAAACTGCAGATAAACAGAGTGCACAAAATATTCACTTCCTCTTTCCATGAAACGCACTGACCCTGTGAATCCAGGTGAAATCGATCATCCGTTATTGACTTCAACTGTTAAATCTACTTCAGCCATGAGGGGGAGATGGAGATGAACGGGATGAGACAGATTAGCCCTGATAACCGAGACAAGGAGTTGCAGTTTCATAGTTTGTGGAATCAGTTTATGTCTGTAAATGGACAGATTGGGAATCAATTAGACAGAAATGTCAACAAAAAGACAAACTATGAGAATGCCTGACAGACCTAGATCTAAACATGAATTTACTTATTATATTCTTGTTATATTTGGCTCTTCTACTCTTTATAATGAATATATGACACTGTGACTCTTTTTACAAGTGTATTATTTTAGGATTACTGAGTTGAGTAGTTCCAGTAGTTCAGTTGTTATGGGGGACTACACTTTTGAAGAACCACAGCCACATCTGCTGGTAAAATCCTTTCATGCAACTCATGTTGTACAATGGGAAAATGTAAAAAAAAAAAAACTAAAAAAAAACGTGGATTACAAGGGTGCTGATCAGATCAGAACTCATCCTAAACATAAGATCTTAAACATAGAAAATGTGTATATAAAATGTGAACAAATCACCATTTATTTATTTTTAAATCTCGCACTTTACACAAGGAGGATTTTTCTGAATGTATTGAAAACGGAACTGTGCTCTAAGGACTTTTGACATATTTTCAGGGAACCACGCATAGCCAAAGATGATGCAAGTGTATGTTGCAATCACATAGCGACTTTCATCAGACCTGTCCCATGACCCCCACCCTTCTACTCCAGCCCATTGCTCACATGCTTCGCTTTATGTTTCTCCTCAGTTACCTATAGTACCTATTAACTATATTAATACTGAGACTCATTTAAAATAGGTAAAGGTGTATAAATTCAGGGCTTTATCATTTATCAATCATAATTATAGTGTAGTTTCTGCACATAAATCATAGTGTTAACATCAGAGACTTTTTTGGGAACGATAAGTGACAAGGAATGTCTTTACTTTACTTTCTCCAGATGCCGTGCTGTCCATATACGGCGCTGGAAACCAGGCTCCAAAATGTAAACGTGACGGATAGCATGGATTATATTACCGTAAATATCATAAAGGATCAAACTGTGGGCTGGTAAAACTCTGATTTGATTTATGCTCATGAGCAAGTTTTCCTTCTGTTCTGCAAGAGCGACGTTGACTTCTTCAGCTAGAAAAAGCTTTATCTCATGATACATATCTTTGGTGACTTGTTGGTTTGGGGTGGCATTGGACATCACCCTCTCAGACTTGATTTGATAGTATTCCACACACATTCAGTTGGGTTCATATTTTTTCTCCCTGATAGCATGTTTTACACCAAAAGTATACTGTTTTGGGGGGCTTGGTCACTGGCATTAGCGAGGAAATGAAGAAAAGCATAATGATATAATGCAAATAATGCAATCACCGTAAGCTGTAGGGCTCCTACTTGAGGTATAGTGACACTAACCCCAGGGCTCAAGGCAAGCTACTCTGAAGTCTTGCTAGAACAAAAAAAAAAAAAAAAAAAAAAAAGGCAAAATAAAAATAGATTTGCTCCTCCTCATTACTTTAACAGCAGTACTGAAAGAATAATGAACAAATAATTACTTTTTTGAGGTTTTTTTTAGCTCAACTCTAGATGGGAGCGAGTTTATACAGTTTAAATTAAATGATGCCTTCGGGTACTTTCGGAAAAATACGCCTATTTTATAAGAGTATGCACAAAGAGTACTTTATAAACACTGTATATGTCAAACCCATTTACTTTAAGCCTTGCATATTACAATATCACCCTATATTATTTAGTTATTTTACTAGTTTTACTACGTCACTAAATTTATTGCACTAGTTTATTGTTTTATTTTCACTTCGCTATTCTCTGATCTAGTAAACAATGCTGCCCAGAATAAGGATTTCATTGCCGGCTAACAACAACTGCTGCTGTGCTGTAATGTTACTGTGCATTTGACAAATAAACTTAATTCTGCCCCTCAAAGATACTCCTTGCAAGCCAAATATCCAAATTTACAACGTAGCACCTTGAGAGTCAGAGTTTACGGCGAGTACGTGAAAGCAGCGAAAGTGAAAACTACTCGAGGAATGTCGCTGCGCGTGTATTAGCAGAGTTACGTCAAACTCCTCCATTGTAAGAGGAGGTTCTGTACGTGGCAGCGAAAAAATCCTTCTATCCCATCCACGAACCCCGGGGTGCCGAGCAGATTTGCCTTTAAAGTCAAAGGTGGTGACGCTGGTCTCTCAAAAACGGGAAATAAAGGTAAGAGTAGTCTGATTTGACATCATTTTGCCACAGAAGTCTTTGCTTGCTGATGGGGAAGCCGCTGCATGATGAGCTCTCGTGCCGTCCAAACACGCTGGGATGGTTGTCAATAACAACTGGGACTAACAGTTTTTTGGGAGGCTGATGTGTTGCTTGAAGCTAGAAATTACTATTGGTGAAATTGTAAAGTCGCAACGACGAGTTTATCCCTTCTGCGTTGGGGTTTTATTTCTGTTTTGTTTGTTACAATGTAATATGACCAAGGTAGTCCGGTTATAATGTTATATACCGCGAAAAGAAGAAAGTTTTGAAAGTTTGCGTGAACTGTGTGCCAGGGCATGTGGATCAAGGTATGCCTGCATGATGACATATTACATTCACAAAAATGGTTAAGTTATTTGAATTCTCACATGAAAAAGGAACCCATTGTGGTCAGCTGGTTAAAAGCACAGCGTTGTACAGGACATGGCTCCCGAAGAGCTCCAGTGTTGGAAATTTCTAGAAACGACTCTCTTGGGCTGGCGCTGCTAGTAGTACGGTCCAGCTGGAGATGAGGTGAGGCAGGCAAGGCCCAAAGACTCGCTGTAGTTCTTACCCAATATTATTCCCACTCTAGATTATCCTCAAATATAATACCCAATTTACAAAAGAAAAAAACAAACAGATTTAGCCTTTCATTGTTTCCTTGAAATAACCTATGGGGTGGTAGTTTGAAAAGCCTTTACTTGCTAATAGTTCATCATAGAAGACTGGGCACTGGCAATATCCACCCTTAGCAAACAGTCCATTATGTTCAATCCATGTTACACAATCCCCACTATTAGGGGTTGCATGCAGGCCAGGTGAATGACAGCATGTCATGATTTGTATGTAATGCAGTAGCATCAAGTGGAAGCTGCAGCCATTGCACTGGGTATAAATGGAAGGCAACAAATGCAGGGATGCCATGAAACGGGCCAGATGCAATTGGACTGTTGAGCAGATGGACAGGCGCGCTCAGCGGAAGATGTCTGTCTGTCTACTTTATTAACTTAACCAGTACAAAATGTTTCTCCCTCTCTATCCTTGATACAATTACTTGCAGGCAGTGTCTAGTCTAGTTGTGATCTTTTATTATAAATATTGTAAAAATCCATATGGACTTTGAGTCGTTCATGTTTATTACAACACTCATTTTAACATTTTAACAGGCCTCTTGTGTTGTCATAACAGAAACACTATTTAATAGGGTGTGCTGTATATGTGTGTGCACGTCCACATGCACATAAATTAGTGTGTGTGTGTGTGAGTGTGTGCGTGCACATGTCCATATAAACATTTACTTGTGTAAGCGTGTGTGTTAAGAGCCAGAGATTCCAAACTTTGAGCTTGTCTGTCGGTTCATGTTAATGAATGGCCTGAAACGGGCCAGGCTGTATAAACGCTGTGGCATGAATGAATTCTTCAAGCAGGCAGAGATGAATCTCTGTTAGCGTCATGGCACTGGATAACGTACTGCCGGTGATGCTAGCCTGGCTGCCACGTTGGGATGTCTGGTTACCAGAAGGGGGGTGTTAGGCTGAAAATAATCAGTGATCTATTACGTCACACAGTGGCATGCACAGACTCTCAGGGGCAGGGGGAAACCTTTAAAAAAGGCTTGTATGGCAGGTTGTCCAACTTGGACACACAACTACAGGAACCCCCTGAAGTCTTAGTTGAATCTTGGTTTAAAACCCCTTGCTATGCTGACACTTGTGATGTGTTCGCTCCACATTCCTCCCTGTTAATGTATAGTTTACAGGATAAGTTAAACTAAACTATGTTAAAAATGCTCACGTCTGTTGAGTCAGAGCAGAGAGAGGGGTAGAGAGAGGGGTTCTCACTACTAAGGCTGAGGAAAGAAAATGAAGCACCTGTGATAGGAAGAAAATGTATCTCTAATGCATCAAAGTTGCCATGTGTTGCAGCACAACACCATGTGTCTAACACATGATACATATGGGTTATATTTCCTCCTTCTCCAAATGAGTTTGCATTGTCAGAGTGGCTGATCAGCAGTTTATTGTTTAGAGTGAATCTGGCGATCACTGTCGATTCCAAAAAGTGACCAAATCAATGAGGACATCTTTTGCTGTCAGGTAAAATAAATAAATAATTGAATCTCTCACAATGAAAAGATTTAAAAAGATTTATTTTAATCCAATTTAATGTTTAATCTTGTTCCACCTCCCATATGAATTTAAAGGCAGCGACCAACATCTTCTTCTTCTTCTTCTTCTTCTCTTCTTCTTCAACAGCTGTAGAAATGATGCAGGTGTTTCACAGGAGTTTGAAACTGTTTTGTTTCTGAGAGGAGAGTTACGTCTCCAAGTCTGACAAGCAGTGGTTGTCTCAGCATGTTCATAGCCGATGGATATGTTTCTTTTGATGTGTGTGTGTGTGGATGCATGTATGCGGTCGTATGTGATTGAGTGTGTTGCTGTGGACACTTAGCCTATGTGTTTGCCTGTACATGCCTGTGTGTGTCTGTGTGTTTGCCTGTGTTTTTGTGGGTGGGTACGCACCAGGACAACATTACTGATTAACATCAGGGACTGTTAATCCTGTTAAGCATCAATCATCCCATGTCCATCTCCTTGCGCTGGTTCATGTACAGTCTCTAAGGAGTTTGCAGGAATTTAATTTTTCCACGCTTCACAGGATTTCAGTTTTGTGGACACGCAACTGCTATTTCCAACTGCCCACTGCCCAGCCCAACCCCAGTACTTCCTACTTTTTGATGTTGCCCAGATCACACCCGTGAGCTCTTTTGAAATAAGTAACATTACCACAGCTTAGTGTATCCTTTCTGCTGGACACACTGTATTTAATGTCACTGCTGGGTGAAAAACCTTGCAATTTTCATATTTTAACTTGAATTGAAGGATCACATGGTCCTCTATAGGATGAGAAAATATTTCAACCCTTGGGCTGCCGAAACTCTTTCAAAACCAAGTTAATAAACTCAAAAATGCATGGTTGTCAGTCTCAAAACTAGGCTGTTTTTCATAGTTCCCCAAAAGTTTACATTTTGGAGATACAAGGTTTTCACCTGACAGCAGTGATACGTTGTAACCTGCACTCTCCCCAAACTGAACAGGGGATTATAACTTCCCCAGTTGGTTCTTGTCTGTTCCAAGACAGCTGTTGCTTGGACCAAACAGCTTTTTCTCCATGGATCTGCTGGCAGCTGAGTTCCAGCAGAACAGAGGAACAGGATTAGTACAGATGGTGGAGATCTAACGCTCTGAGTAAACTTTTCCTGCTTTCACAGTTGGTGAACAACTCTTGCTTTTGCTCCCCAGAATAACCTCCCCCCTCACAGACCGTGGTTTCCTGACTGCACTGCCAGAGAGTGTGCTAGGTTGCTCTGCAGCTCCATTTAATTCATGTAGGACAGGTTTTCATATAAGATAGACAGGACTGCATAGGCTACGTTCACAAGGCAGCTGAAAGTGCCCTGATCAACGTGAACAGCAAAAAGCTCGATGGAGTCACATTTTTTTCAATTCTGATCTGGACAACATGGATATGTGGTACAAAATCGTATGCCAAGTTATGCAACCTGCATGCGACCTGTCAGATTGGGATTTGTCAATGTCAAATTGGGATTTGTCAGTTGTGAAAGTAACTAAACCATACATTCATTAAAGACAAAATCTGTCAACCCACGGCAACTTTACTGAGCTAGCATGGAGGACAACGAGACACAACATTAAATAGAAAGCCAATTAGCCATAGACATAAACGAAAATTTAACAGCATCCAAAGAGCAAAGGCCCATATTGGAGTCTCTTCCATGTTAGCTGGAAGACTAGCCCAAGGGACAAACCTAGGTATGAAAACGGATGTGACGTCTTCAGTTATTGCAACTCTGCACTCTGCACTCTGTCATTTGGTATTGGATATGGGATACAACAGATACAACAGATAGCAACAGCCATCTACAAAAAATCAGATATATAATCAGCAATTTGGAATTGAAAATGTGAAAAAACACCACTGTAAACAGTTTCCTGTCATAACAATTAAATAAAGTGGTCATCAGCTGCATTGAACAAATAGACGGATATTTGGACAATAGGCTGGTCATAAATGCCAGGCAAGCGTCAAGACTGCAGAAAGGGGTGGTAAATGTAACAGTCTTCTTTCCAGGAATGTGACGTGGGAGTGAAGACTGCAACAGGCAAGACTGGGGTGGGGTGGGTGATGGTACGTATGGATTGTACATTACCAGGAGAGAGAGAGGTTTGGCCCATCCATCCATCGTGTTGTTAGACCGAGGTTATGGTTATCTGATCTGTAGACTCTCTCAGTGTGGTGCAGTCAGCCAAAATAGTAGTGCATGTGGTGTTATCGTTGTAAATGCTAAAACCGACTCCTAAGGAATGCGACGGTCAGAGGAAATGCTAGTCTGGTGAAAGTGTCTGGTCCTTCTTGTCCTGAAAAAAATTCATTGGTCTGTTGATCACAACTTTCGTGAACATCTGGTCCATTTTCTCACAATGATTTTTCAGACTGTTGTTGTATTAATTTTAGCCCAAGACTCTCCTTTCAATTCATTTTTGGGTTGACCTTGTTTACTTAGACATGTAGGACTGGGAAGTCAGAGGAGGTCTACACTAGGCTTAGGTATGTATGGGAATGTATGGGATCTGAATTCACCTCGTAATGCCATTTCACACCCCTACTCTGCTGTTGGTAAATACCATTTGGCATGATTGTCTGGATGTTTGCTCCATTGAAAGCATCCATTTGTCACATACAAGCCAAATTCTACCCAACTCACCAAACAAACTGCTTGGAGAAAGTGATTGCAATTGGTAAGCTTCCCAGGGCGGATTCAAACCCAGGATGTTAGTTACGGATGTTGGTCGTGCCTTAGACCACTGACCCACCAGGATGCACCATATTCTATTCTATTCTATTCTATTCTATTCTATTCTATCTTGTCCACAACAGGCCAGACAGATGGAGATCGGACGATGTGTCAGACTTTCCTTCTAGTGTTGATAACAACTGCCACATCCCCCCTCCTGTTGGAAACAGATTATGTTCTGACTGCTGATGCGTGTCTTCCCCTTGGACACCTGAAGGTCTCTCAATGTCCTCTGAAGAAGCTCAGTGGTTTGGCTGATAGATTCACTTTGTCATAACTCATTTAGGCAAAAATAGAAAGTATTTTGCCAGCAGGTGTCAGATAAATTAGAAGATGATTCTTCACCGTGTTCTCACCACACCGATTTAGATGCCCAATTTTCTGCTCCAGAGGGTCTCGGTAAGCCTTGGAATAGATGGTGGTGCAGACAGAGGAGTGTATGTGTGTGCTTGTTTAACACAAGTAGTCATCAGTGAGGAATGATGTGGGGAAAGAGAATGAGACAGAATTCAGGAGGAGAAGCAGAACAGTGTTGTTTCGTCCCATCTTATCTATGAACGATGAACACCAAACTAGGGAAGGCAACGTGGCAAACTATGAAGAATAAATCTAGAAACTCAAACTTAATCTTACTTAATCTTCCACTGAACATTGAATAAATCCACAAACCCAGAACAGCACTCCAATTAATATTTTACATGCCACACGCGTGCCGTGTAAAATGTTCCTTCAAATGTGCAACATATGAAGGAACCAGATTTATCACCCGTTGTAATTAAGACAAGGTTACCATTTAGAAAGCGAGTGCCTTGAGTGCCTTGAGTGTAAGCTCTATGGTTTATAATTATGTTAAATGACCACACTCTGGGATATATTTAGTCATAGCTTCAGTCATGAACATTTCACATTAGGCATCTGGCAGCTCTGTTGAAGTCAGATAGGAGCCAGAGCAGAGCACTGAGAAGAGGAGGAGCAGTCACTGACCTCACTAGAACCAAACGCTTGGAAACTAAATTAAGATTGTGGCTTTTTTCACCTTGTTATTTCAAAATTATTGCAATTATTTTCTCTAGAGGAAAGAATGAGGAGAGGACAGTGTCTTCAAAGGACACCACAGTATGCACAGTGGCATATTGTAGTATGAAGGACATGTCCACTGTGTGTCATATGTGTCATACCACAGATTTGGCACTGAGCGATGACATTGTCCTTTCCTTATTCTGTCTTCAAGGGATCAGAGGGTTGAGGGCGATGAGGCATCATGCATCCCAGCAGGCACTAATGGCCCATTTAGAGGAAACCCACTGGAAACTATGAACGCATAACATTGTTAGACCATCAGCTAATTCAGGGAGGAAACACAGCATCATAAAAAGCTGCTTGCTTCGGATCTTGAATGTATTGAACTTTCTGTGAATGTTGTTGCTCTGAATGTTGTGAATGCTACTGAAATGCTCCCTGTGTATAAACCATGGATACATCCTTCTGTATCAGACTTCTGTATCAGTGTTAGAGAGGTATTGCACTGTATCCAACACTTCTGTATCTTCCTGTATCTATAGTTTCATATAGACAGAACAGGGAAAAGTCCCCGTATGTGCTTTATGTGCTCTGGCATAGTCTGTATAATAGTGTGATGAAGATGTATCCTTTCTCTGTGTTTCTCTTCAGCAGCATGGAAATATGATTAAAGTGATGTAAATCTCTTGTGGCGTGATGTGATTATGGTTGTAATTACAGGTGATTGGAAGAGGCAGAATGAGGAAGTTCCTGTCTTTAGTCTCCTGGGCTCTGCTCTGCTGCTGCTGGACCTCGCAGGCAGACATCTTCACCTCCATAGGTAGGCATTAAGACCACTGTGAAGGATTTTGTCATTAGTAAATTACTGTTGAATTAGTTTTGATTGCATAGTTTAATGCTAGCCAAAATAAGTGGGAAAAAAAGTGATTGTATTTGTATTTTCCAACACAAATAATCAGCAGAGTAAACAAATAATAGGCTTATTATGATAGGCTCTCATTTCTGCTTTCATTGGGTCCAGTATGGGAGTCCTTAGACTCAGTTTGCTCCAACATCCTCACTATTTCCATTCTAAGTGTCATGAAATGTTTCACTCTAGTTTCAATATGCCAGTATTACAGTATTATATATATTATATATAGTTTTAAAAGGTGGAAGTGGTTAGCCTTTCCTAAATCTCCTAAATCAAGGAAAACAGCACCTTGAGTTTGAACTTAGCTACCCTGAATAACTTTAAGGAGGAATAAACTTAGTCAACTGATTCCTTTAATGTAATTAAGATGTTTAGAGTTTGTTTAGTTTAATGATAAAACCCAGAATCAATAAATCACAGAAAGAAGACAAGTACAAATTTGTGCAGGTAAGACACAGAACCCCAAAACCCCACTTCAAAAAACCAGCAAACAAACAAGACGAAATGTGCAATGTAATAGTCCCCCATGATTAATTTCTTTGCATTTTCTACAGTTGCCTTCCTTAATCTAATGTTTGAGTAAGTGGAACAAATAACATTGATTTGCACAAACTACTTCTGAAGTAAGCTTCACTCTAGACTCAGCAGCCTGCATCCTTTTAGTGGATGCGATCACTTTAACAGTATTGATTTATTGCGCTCGGCCAGTGAGTTATGCTAGCTGCATGCAAAAAGCTGTTCCACTGTTCCTCATCCCTGGCAACTGCTCTGAGTTCATCACGGTTGACCGTTTCCATGGAATTGTTTACTGTGCACACTACAGCAGCAGTAACAGCTCCAACCTCTCCTCAAGGGCTCATGGGTAAAATCCCCACTATGGTTTGCTGAGTAATACTATACAATCAAAACCCCAGAGATTATGGGTGAGGACTCAATCAATCAAAGTCTTTGGCAAAATGGTCTTACCAGAAATACATTTTATTGCTCATCACACTAGTGCATCATATATCAAACGTTCTGTCATGACTGTTATGATATATGTTTTATGTTATAAAAAAAATTAATGTAATTAATAATTATATCTATATTATTGCATTTTTCAACAGAAGTCCCTTTTCAAAGTTAAAGCACTAGTAGCAGTGACAATAAGGACCAATAGGACCATATTTGATTTAGTTGTTTTGATTATTTCCTTTTCTTCTCTCTCTCTCTCTCTCTCTCTCTCTCTCTTTGCAGGCCAGATGACAGACCTGATCTACATAGAAAAGGAGCTGGTCCAGTCTCTGAAGGAGTACATAAAAGCAGAGGAGTCCAAATTAGCTGCTGTCAAAAGGTACATACTTTGTTGCATGTCATCCCCCTTTTCACTCTGCTGTCTTTCCTACCATGTTCCCCTTGTGCTATGTAGTGAAACAGAGATGCTATGGTAATAATCCTGAAAAAACTATCTTTTATTTTGAAGAAAATCCTTGAAACCCACTAACCTAAATCTAAAATGGGCTGATATTTGATCAGCTGATGCAGCCCTACATGGGCCATCCCTTGCTACATGGCTCAGTGCATTAACCCTACATTGTGGGAGTCCTATTTCATATGTTTATCTTGCACCCTTCCCACAGTAGTACCAGTTTTACAATAGAACCATATATTGTATATTGTGGTATAACAGGGGCTATGACAGTAGTATCAACACTTTCTCTGTCTGTATTTTAGTTGGGCCAACAAACTGGAAGCCCTGACCAGAGTGTCCACCACCGACCCAGAGGGCTACCTAGCCCACCCTGTCAACGCCTACAAGCTGATGAAGAGACTCAACACAGAGTGGTCTGAACTGGAGAGCCTGGTGCTTCAGGACCCCGCTGAGGGTAGGGAGGATAGGCATGTGTGTGTGTGTGTGTGTGTGTGTGTGTGTGTGTGTGTGTCTTTGGAAGGATCTGTTCTGACCTCCCACATTAACAGAGAGAGAACACAGGCTGTCATCTTTCAGCTGCAGCTGCTCCTCATCTCATATTTTGGCAGTGTTTTGTAGGTGTGCGCGTGTGTGTGTGTGTGTGTGTGTGTGTGTGTATCTGAGTGTCTGCATGTTTAGGCTTAAGTCCAGCTATGTGAGGTATCCTGCAGGGCAGAGG
>CABFOQ010053385.1:14018-24440 GCA_900660455.1 Gephyroberyx darwinii
TACACATACAGACATGCACACACACTTTTGCATCCTGTTGCAGACTGTGGGGAGAGAGGATAGATGGGAGGTGGACTGATGGTGTGTGGGGGGGAGAGGGGTATGTAGGGCACAGTGTATGGATAAAGTAATGATTTCTCCTTCACACCTCCCCTGCTAATTAGTGCAGGCTGCCTGCTGCCTTGCAGGGGGCGGTGTCTGGGGAGCCCTCCTATTTGTCTTGAAGAATTACTGACAAGGACTCCACGTTGCTCCTTAATCCCACAGACGGTGGACAGAATTCAGCAGTTGCCTGGCTGCGGCCACCTGTCAATTCGATTGAATGGTTGTAATGATCATTTTTAGCTTCCCCTTCTCACTGCAGCCACACAACAGGGGCTGGAGTGGCAAGAGCTGCAGCCCACTCCACCTCCCTTAGGAATCTCTCAATACAGGCTATTTATGTGTCTCCATGCTGCCGCATCCTCCACACAGATGTGTCCACCATATTCCTCCCATCATCTTGCTCCCCTTACCAGTGTCTCTCCATTCTTCCATCCTACTCTCCCTGCTCCTCCTGCATACATTTGGAGAGCTGTCAGTCAGGTGGTGACACCACCATTTAGCCGTATGTCAAACGGCAGGACTGATAGCAGGACTGTAAAAATGACACACATTTTATTGGGTAGAACTCCGCTATGTATTAACCTTAGCCATATCTTAAGCCAGCACAGGCCAAGCTGAAGTCCACGAGTGGTTGTTTTCAGATGTTGTGATTGTTTTTTTCTCTGCTGAAGTCAATTCTGGAGTAATAAAACAGTAGAAACCCAAGGATGGAGAAATAGTGTGGATTTGGGTTGTGTTGATGTTGAAGGAAAAATGGAGGTGGGGGAAAAATGTGTGTGATTGGTGTTTGTGTTGGAATCCCATTAACATTACTTTAGCCTGAGGTGGATCTCATCTGCATAGCAGCTGCATCTGACATGACTGCCATGACACGACAAAGAAGCCAGTCATCAATGTCAACCAGAAGAAAAAAAGAGGTGTTATATTTCCCTGCAAGTAGTACTCAATAATGCTGTCCATTTCCCTGCATTCTGCACCTTTTCCTACCAGCCTGATGATAAGATAAGATGATGAAACTTGAATGAACTCTGTAGGGAAAGTGGGCCATTGCATCACTAAATAGTAATAGGATACAACAAAGAAATATAGAATATAAACAAGAATAGACCAAATATAAACATACTCAATGACACTTGGTTGGTTTGGTTGGATATATATGAAATAAATTATGAAAATGTTAGGATTACAGCATTAAGAGGGTGTGCAAAATAACAATAGTAGTGGCAGTACAACTGAGACAAAGAAAAAAATGTAAGAAAAATGTGAGGTGAGGTGTGTTGTAGAAAACTATACACTATAAAATGCCTAAAAGTTGACATGAATAAAGCTGTTAAATGAATTATGTGAATTTGTGGACTCTAGTTTTCCATTATTCTGTGATTGCTTGAAATATTTGATTAAACATTTTCATTAAAAGGCATTATTTGTAATTTTTGAAAGGTATGGGTTATTTATTTTTGTTGAATAAAGAGTTTTTGCATCTCCACAGTTATAGTATTCAATGTATTTGATGTGTGTATCCTGTTCAGTTCATGACCTGCTTTCTAAGATCATCTGTTACACTGAAGCTTTCAACCTTTCAACCTTTATTATATTCTGTTATGCTTTATTATATATATATTCACCAGTACTGACTCAATTTAAATAGAATGAGTGGGCTACGCTACTAAAACACTGCAATCCACATCTACAGTGTAAATAGGCACACAATGATGTACTGTATGCATGTGTCAAGGAAAACAAGCGTCCTCACTCAGTTTGAAGAGTTGCATGAGCATATAGGGAGAGCACACATACAGAGTTAGTCTGTGAAGGTTTGCTCTGAAGATAATAATAAAGACAACCTTATATATGATATGGTGAACAAAGAGACATACACAAGGGGCCCTGGGGTATGTCAGTAGACATTACCAAAGAATAAGACTCTATCTGTATAGCCCTTCAGGCATGGTCATTGAACAGGTCCAGCAATAAAATAGCACAAAGGTCTGACGGTTAACATAAGTATGAATGTATGTATGAATGAAGATGAATATAAAAGAAGCACACATATCCTAAAGGAAGCATGTCAGTAACATGATAATCACAAGAAGATCATATTGGTATGTGACCTAGTGCATACAGAGGCTAATAACTACTGGATAATAAAGAATCTAAAGGATTATAGGATAATACAGAATACAAAGAAATATAAGATAACAAAAGAGTATAAGGAATATTGTAAAATAATAAAGGAACATAAGAAATATAAAGCATATTAAACACAGGCCTCCACAATGCTTATTCACAGTGTGATGATCACACTGGTTGCTTTTTTTCTCACTGGCATAGCAACCAGGAAATGCCTGTGTGGCTTGACTGAGTTCATTCAGTTTGTTCTATTGGCTTGAAGTTCAAAAGGATTTGTTCCTTCATTTTTACCAAACACCAAACACTGATATGTACTGAGTGATATGTACCGGCATATGTACAGATCAGAAACTGTGAAAGCAAATGCAGTATAGACTATTCCAGAGCATAGGAATGCAAAAGTGGCCCAGGATCGTTCATATAGGCACCCAGCCTCAGCACCCTCCTATTGGCTGAGGCTGGAGCCTTTTGGGGAGCAAGTATTGCACAGATACTGATTTAGAAGATTCATAGTACCCTACTTTAGTAGCACTCTCTGAAAATAAAACAACAGATAACTTGAGTCTCTAAAATTAACATTGCATACCTTACAATTTGAATGACACATTATTTCAGTAGTGAATTAGACTTTCATAGCCAACAGCTCTTTGGACGACCCATGCCCCGTTCCCTGCCGCAAAAATATGATGACTGATGAACAATACCATCAAAAGACAAATAGCCTACAGTCCAAAACAATTTAATTGAACAAAACAAAACCTTGTGAGGACAAGCCAAATACCTGATAGTCTAATAAGAGGTTAACTTTCGTTGCTATTCCAAGTAATATTAGGCTTGGTTAAGTTCAGTCTCAAGTCCCATTGGCAGAATAGGCCCTACCCAAAATGCAATGTTTAGGCATTGGCCTGTCTGATTCAGCATCCATTACCAGCTTGCTATTGTGTCCATTCAATTGTCTTGTGTAAAAGCTGGAACTGGGTTAAACACTCACTGACTGATATACAGAATTGATTTATTAAGTGAACTGCCAACTCACTGAGCAAACAAATCACTCACATTTGTGCTGTGCCTTTTGAGCAAAAGGCGGCATTGCCTATATACCTGAAACAAAGTTTGATTCATTGAATGTACTGCCAAGATTTTGACAGTTTGTTTCGTCTGAAACAATCAGACACTGAGTTGCTAATTCATACACTAGCAACTGAAATGCTGCTGACTCACTGAACAAATCGGCAGTGTCGGACAATGAAGGGGAACATGTCTATGTTCCCTCAGCCCTGTGTTCCCTCAATCCTACGTTCCCTCAGCCCTATGTTCCCTCAGCACTATATCTCAGCCCTATGTTCCCTCAGCCCTATGTTCCCTCAGCACTATATCTCAGCCCTATGTTCCCTCAGCACTATATCTCAGCCCTATGTTCCCTCAGCACTATATCTCAGCCCTATGTTCCCTCAGCCCTATGTTCCCTCAGCACTATATCTCAGCCCTATGTTCCCTCAGCCCTATGTTCCCTCAGCACTATATCTCAGCCCTATGTTCTCTCAGCCCTATGTTCCCTCAGATCAGTACCTCCGCCAATGAGGTAATGTTTTCAACCGTCTGTTTGTTTGTTTGTTTGTTTGTCTGTTATCGGATATTATTAGTGAACACAGTCTGATGTTGAAATCAGTTCTGTGGATGCCGAGCCGGCCTTGGGTTTTGGGGGCTCCAAGCACAGATTCCAGGCTGCCCGAATTTAAAGTAACACTCGCTACTGTTATGCAATTTACTGCAAAACTGCACTATTATTGTGCTAATTTGCCCCAAAAGTGTAGATCTTTCAACAGGCGTCCAAGCTGGCACTTTGGGGGGCCTTTAGGGGGCCCTGCCCTTCGGGGGGCCCTGCCATTTGGGGGACTCCAACAGCGCGTTATGGAAGGGCCGGTTCTGATACTGACAGAACATGTGGCTGAGGGAACATAGGTCTGACCCTCAATGGAGTAGTAAGCTGTTTGGGCTTCACGTAAACAAACAAAAAATAATTTGAGGTCTTTTGCGACTGTGGTTGATCAAGGCTATCTTGGAGAGTAACCCGGCCGTTATTGAAGTTATTACCAAGGCAGGTAGATTGTCTTTGTCTCAATGTCAGATTCAGTCTTTGCACCATGCCTTCTTCCAAACACAAGAAGAAATACAAAGATTTAGATTCTCTCTTTCTGGAACTCACACTTACCAACCTGAGAGGACGCAGTCTGGCACTGTCTCCCCCTCACCCTTGGCATAGTGGTCTGCCATTCACCATGTATCCCCTCTGTAATGCAGCGGTAAGGAGGCAGTGTGTAAATGCCCCTGTACCTGTGCCACATAGAATGGATGGCACATGCCTTGGGCTAAGAGGCTTTGCCAAAGCTGTGGCCTACCAGTCTCACAGGTGTTAATGTGTGCTCTGTCTGCCACCCTCACTGAGAAGATTGGGCACCAGACTAACTACCACCAGCCCAGTGTCTGGCACAGGAGTCACCACCTCCAGCCCATTCTACCCCTGTTTTCTTTTCCTCTTACTGTTGTATGTAGGTGATGTGGGAGGTGTGCTTATCTCCATGACAAACATGGCAGGCGAGGTTGGTGGCATTCATCCTCTACCTTGAGTGAGTCTGATGAGCGAGTCTGATACTATGCGATGAGGGATCAGCGTCAATGCGTACATTTTCACAATAGTAGCTCTGATTGAGAAGAGAAGGAAAAAGGGAGGAGGAGAGGAGAGGAGAGGAGAGGAGATTTGTTCCTGTGCCCATGGTAACAGGACAATGAACAATTCCTCAGAGAGCAACTGTGAAGAGGAGAGCGGAGGAGAGGATTGATGGTCACATTGGGTTTTGTAGAGTTTTTGAGTGTGGCTTTAATAGGGACATCTGAACATATCGCACATCCCCTTTGCACAGAGGAGACCGCAACCAAAACCATGGATTGCTGGTGCAACTATTGATTTACTTATTCTTATTCTTTTTTCTTCTTGTATTTATCTCTGAACTTCCTCTATCTAATCTCCATCTCTAATCTCAATCTCTCAACATATGCATGTGCTCTACCATCTTTTTCTTTTACTTCTTTCTCACGTACCTCCACTATCTTGCTTTTTTTTTTGTCTCTTTCTCTCTATCAGAGTGCAGATTGCTTGTGGGCTTTTTCCTTTGTGAAGGGATGCTTGTAAACACCATTCAGAATGCTGGCATCCTCTGGGCCATAGCTTGTTTTGTGTGCACAATGTGTGATTTTGAAGAGAAGTGAAAGGCCCTGGTCTAATGTTTGAGAAACACATGGTAGGCTTTCTGATTTAAAATGATACACAAACCGAAGATACAGGTTGTTTTTTATTTTTTGTATTTATTCTCCCTTCTCTCAGAGCCCACACCATCATAGAGTCTCAGACAAACAGCTTTCCTTTTTTTCTGAAACTATTGGCCAAGGGAATTGCATCACACTTGCAACATGCCGAGCTATGAACAGAATGTCCAGTGTTGTGTAATTTACTCGGATTTATGGCAATATTGTGGGAAAACACAAGTGGGGCCATAATTTGTATGTCATGGTCTATACATCCTTTCATGAATTATCGCACCAGTATTCATTCAGTATTAAGATAAAATATGGTCACTGTGCATGTATTCTGTGATATCAATAAATTGTGACTGTAAGGTGAACTCAAATTCTTGGAACATATTTACATGTGTGAGCACATTGTACTATATACACAGTACATCACAGGGTTATGATGCTGAATGTGGAGTCTCTCTGCCTATGGACTGCTGGGCTTTAAGTGGGAAGAGTGAAATCCCTCTTGTGTCTTAGTGGAATATTGGGCCCGGGCAGGCTGGATTCCAGCTCAGTAGAAGCTGTAATTAGTTGTAATTTACGGGGCGACTCCTCCCCAGCGACCCTGCTGTGCAGAATCCCCTGGCCACTTGGAAAGATCATGTTTTCCTGCACAGTGCATGGCACTCAAATGAACCACAACACTGCCATAATGGCTTGCTCCCTACTGATTTCCCCACCTTGTGCAAGGTAGCTGAAAGTCACTTCCTGTGATGCTCAGTGGAGCATACACACTCCTATTTCCATCTATTAAGATGTGAAGGAGGAAGGGTGCCCAAAGCCACCAATAAACACATTAATAATGGAAGCAATTGGAAACACTGGCAAAGTTAGAGGTAATGTGATGTTAGAAAGCTGCTTGATGTGTTTGCACCATCAGTAGCTGCAACTGACAATGTGTTTTTTAGATCTAATGATGCATTTGCATGTAATTCTCTGTGCTTGTTATTGTTCTGAAATCAGTCCAGATGCAATTTGAGCGCATCAATTTGAGTCCAATGTTACTCAAGCAACTAATGGACTCTCAGGCAAAATGAAAATCGCTTCCTAATGATCTGAGTAAGCTTGATGGGTGAATCTAAATTGATTAGTGTGCTAACATGAATGTAATGTGGGATTAGCCTTTGAAAAGTGTGATCATGTTCTGCTTGCACTTGCTGACCTTATCACATCCTAGCATTTAGCCACTGACTGCATCTAGTCATACCTATTCCTTTGTACTGTATGCACTCACAATTTCTCCTTTTTCCCATTGTGCTGAAGATAGGAGATAATGATGTCCTGCTTTTAGATGCTTTTACTGAAAACACTCGTTACCATGGCCTTAGTGAACTTAAATTGGGACATGAGTAAGACATCAGAAGTATTGTTGAAGCCGTTTGATCTTAGGGAGCATTAAAAGTAAAGGCTGATAAAGAGTGCCTCAGGGCACTTGAGCCTACATGTCCCTGACCCTTTGTCTATGATACATCTATATCTATGTTTTTATGTGCATTGAAACTACAAACAACTAACGTTTTTCTAAAAAGTTTATTGTTTTTGTATTGTATTTATTGTTGACTTTCTCTCACATTTTCCTCATGAAACATTGAGTGTTCAATCAAAACCCACAAATCTATGCCGATGCTCTGATTTGTGCCTCCCATATAGCTATTGTGTCTTCCAGCATAGTTTTCATAGTTAACATGGCATGCCACCATTTCCACCGCCATTCTTGCTTTATTCTTAAAAAAAGGCACATTTCATTAACACTTGATGTGTTACAATTCATTCATGAAATGTGGGAAAGAATTAATTTAAGATGTGTTGTAATTAACACATGCTGTGTCATTTTTCAACAACATCCATGTGTTTGATTACAAATGTTTTAATTTACCTCCTTTTGGAAGTCAGAGACAGAACATTGGCCTCCTAATCTATGGAAGTACATGAACAACACGGGAACAGATACTAATACTGTAAATGTATTAATTTTCTCATGGCAATTTATTTCAGTAATTTGCCCCATCTCATTTACAGTTAAAGGTAACTGTGACCAGTGCACAGTATTTACAGCATTGGGTTCCTTACAACACCATTATTATATATTCCTCAACAGAAAGCAGCAACACCTTGTGCTCAATATAGCAAGTCAATAGTAAATATCTTTCATCTGACCTTTTAGCAAACTCAGGAGACTCTGGTTGGACTGTACAGCTGTCTTTCTCCTGTCCTTTGCTCCTCACTCAGCCACTCTTCAGCACTGCTGATGTTATGGCTCGGATGGTCTGTCCCTTAGTTGTCACCTGAGAGGGGAGAGATGGTGATAGAGAGGCATTGGAAGGAGGAAGGAGAAGACAAGAGAGAGAGGGCATAATGGCGCGCAACAGTCTGACCCAGATGTTTCATGAAGGCCTCCTGTTGGGTAGAAGGGGCCGAGGGACACTTGAACACAGGGATGAGCTGGCAGCTCGAACAGAGAACGACAAGCGCCCATTACCCCGCCCTGCATCCTCTTCCCCCTCACCTGCTCATCCCCCCACTGCTCTCGACCCTTTACAGCAGCTCACCCCAGTGAGGATGAATAATGAATGTGACTAGACGCGCGGGTCAGAGGTGACGTGTCTGTGAGGGAGCAAATTCCTCCTTGATTAGTACATAAAAAGCCAGACCCATCTGCCTCTACTCTGGGATTTGACAGGGGTCTGGCCTGGAGTACCAGGAGCCCAGGGAAAGCTGGGCAGAGAGAATTGTGTGTGTGGTTGGGGGGGGGGGTGGTAGAAGTCCTCTGCACAAAGCAAGGAGAGACCCACAGCAGGGGCAATCACTTTATCATCACCTCACATCACACAGACTCTGAAACATTGTAATGTGCAGAGCGAGCTTGAACTTGCCTTGAAGCATGTTAGTCTCAATGCAATGTATACAAATCAGGCTATGAACCATTAACTGGTGAGAACAGCACTAACTATTTTGTATTAGCTCATAAAACTTTTCTAAGTGATGGGAATTGTTTTAGGCTATCTATGCACAGGAATACATCTCGTTTATGAGCTACTCATTAATATTTCAGTACAGATGTATAATATTTCCATTCTTCAAGGACAGAGTTGAAATATTCTTTTTGCTCTCTCAGTGTTACATTAGAGCAAGCAGTAGAGTTACACATTAGGGTAGAGTATGAGCATCAACTGTCCAGAGTGGTTCAGTTACTAACAGGCCAGTAAAGAGAGGACTGACTGCCTTCAATTTCTCAAATCACTCACAGAAGGGTCCTTCAGGCAGTCCAAGCCAAGGCCATCTACACCACCAGGAAGAATCCCCTGACAGTAGCCCCTGATCTCCCACGGGGGGCATCATTGATCTTATTAGTCTCTATAGAAGGATTAACAGTGGGAGCCTCCCTGTAGAGTTGCCCACTCATTTACACCAGCGACCTGGGTCATGGGAAGGTAAATCACCATATTGTAGAGATAACAGTATCCCAGAGTAACAATGCAATATAAACAGGGCCTAAACGAGCAAAGAGATAAGCAAACATGTTGGGAGAGGAAAACACAGGGCAGGTTCACCTCAAGTGGAGGAAAAGAACATACCCTTCGGCAGCGGCTATAATTAATATGCTAAATTGAATTGCAATAATCGACTAGGGGACTGGCCTTGTGCTCTAGAGGTAGAATGATTAAAATGTTCGGCTCCAGCGAAGGGGTGATTGGGACCCTGGTGAATTAAGGATTGGATTTGATGGGAGACAATGCGCCCTCTATTTTTCATTAATTAGCCTCAGATCCATAAAACCCGTGAAAGACTTCAATTGTGTATTACTCCAGACTCTCCATTACATCCATTCATTAGCTCTCAATGGCCTCCCCCAAAGCATTATAGCACACATGTATGAGAATAAAAGAGTGACTGAAAGATTGAGTAGACTACCTTAATGCCACTGGGTACCATTATTATGATGGGCACAGTTTATGAAAAATGTTGAGGTCCTTTGTCAAATGTCAACAGGATAGATGCTACATAGCCAACGTGCAACACAATGCACATTTGTGTGAGATGTCAACTCACAATAAGTTTCTGGTTAACAAACATCTTAGTTCCACAGGGACTGTTTTTGGCAATGCAAAACGACACATGCACACACAGCAAAACATGTGCCCTTATACACCAGCATCAGCTCTTGCAGGTGCAAAACATTTCCAAACCAACGTTTATTCACTGTCTTTCTATAGATTCCATAAGGCATTGTTGTATCTTCCCATGAGTGGTCTCTCCAAACACAAATTCAAAGCAGGCTTTTAGAGCTCAATGATCTTGTTAGAGCAAATGGAATATAATTGCCCACACAGGTGCACACAAAGACTCTCTCATAGTCTAACATATCCTTTTTTTTAATTATAACTCATAAAAACAAGTTTTTACCCCAGCCAGAAAGTAGATATTCCTCTAAATCACTGCTATGCTCCTCCAGAGATTTCAAACACTGTAGGTAGACTGTAAGACTGCAAGGATTCAGTATTTAAATGAACAAAAAGATTGAGTGCACTGAGTCCTGTTGTAGTTGTCTCAAGATGTAACCCTCTATAGACACCCAACACAATCTGTGATTAAAATCTCCTTTGACATTTCTCTATTGCAATGGCTTTGCATTGCTCCTTCTCAAGTGTTTTGTCTTTCCTCCACAGCCAAAAAGCCAAGCCAGAGGATTTAACACGTTTTGTTTTGATGTGTAAATTTCCTTAAGAAGATTACAAAAAGCAAGTGTTTTCATATTTCCTGTTTGCAGCTAGTATCTATATGTGTGTGTGTGTGTGTGTGTGTGTGTGTGTGTGTGTGTGTGTGTGTGTGCGTGTT
>CABFOQ010053385.1:24460-42695 GCA_900660455.1 Gephyroberyx darwinii
CTATTATTTTACACATCTCATGTTGTCCTCTCCATACCATGGGTAGCGTTTTTTCCAGTGTGAATAAAAAAATGAAAATTTCTATTTTATTTGCAGCAGTGGTAGCTGCAGTATTACAGATGCACATCTGTTTGTTTAAAGCCCCTCTGAGGTGAAGGATACACTTTCCAATGCTGAAGTGTGCTTATTCCTCTGCATCTCTATCAGAACTGAGCTCTATGCCTGCACCTATGAGTATCTGTTATATACACACTATGCTTTCCTTACACATGTAGCATGCTTGCGTGTGTGTGTGTGTGTGTGTGTGTGTGTGTGTGTGTGTGTGTGTGTGTGTGTGTGTGTGCGTGTTATGTGTGTGTGTGTGTGTGTGTGTGTGTAAGTGTATATGTACGTGGCTTAGAGCGAGCAAGAAAGAGGTCCAAAGTTGTGTAATGAAACCCATAATTACAGAGTGAGAGACTGGGTATTGTGTCATCCGCTCATGCGATTGACAAGTCCCTTTCAGTCAGGAGTGCTGCTCTCTGTCAAGAGTCTGTTTTTTCTTTTCTTTTTTTCCAAGGCCATGTACCTTCTGCTGCTGCATGAGAACACAATGGCATCAGTATCCTGGCTGGAGAGTGTGCTTGGCGATAACACACGATTTGCATTTAACTGTTGGAAATGACAGGCTCCCTTATACTAAAAGTCGAGCCCCAGGCCTCATTTACATTGTGTCCTTATCAGAAATGGTGCCGTATTGATTTGTTAAGGAGCAAACATTGGAAGAGAATACAACACAGTCTTGACATTTATATGCATTGATATGCTATTGATACGTTGGCCGGTTTACAGGTGTAGAGTGACAAAATAAACAGGCTGCTTTTGTGTTCTACAGTGCTGTGTATGCCACCGAAGAAGGAATAGTTCCTTGAATGAAGACATGCTTCTGTGGATAGGTTTCTTTATATCTGTATGTTAATATCAGGGGCAGATTGAATTGGAAAGTGAACAGACACTTCCTCCTCCCTTGAAATGATGAAATTGTGTTCCAAATGTCACATCTACCTCACCAGTCTTCTTTCTCGAGAACAGAATCTGCATGTTAGGTGTCATTCATGTAATGGCATCTTCAAGAATCCATTTTGACACCTGTGTCTTTCTGTCCTCCGCACGCTCTTCACCACAATTCAATATTTCTGAAAACAAAATAAAGTGCACTATGAACACCATATTGCACGAAATAGCTTATTGCCCGTTCAGCACTGCTCATCTCAATGAATAGTGCAAGCAATTGTGTTGAACATGGCTTTTCCCCTGACTGCTCCTCCAGAACAAACATTCCAAACAAGAGAAGGTAGACTGTCACATATCAGCTCAGTGCTTCTGGGTGTGTGATTCCTCAGATATTACACATTCTTAATTCCTCCTTACACGCCACTGGAGAATAACAGGAGCAATGGCTGCCCGTAATTGAGCCATATTGTGGCTAGGGTTGAGATTCTCCTGGGAGATGGGCAGAAGATAGAGGAAACACAACCCTGACCCTGGGGACAGAGAGGCACAATCTGTTGCACATCCCTCAAGCCCCTCGCTTCTTCTTTTCTCTACCTCCTCCCTGTCACACCAGCTCACTCCCCCATTGTTTCTTCTTCCTCTACTGGTCATTTGCTCTTGTCTGCCTTGTTGTGGCACACATAGATGGTGTTAACCGATTGTAAAAGGTGCCAGGTCTGGGCTAGCATCAGTCCTGCTCCCTGATGAGTGATTAAACACATATGGAGCATATCGGCATTCCCAATGAAGCCCTGCCAGCCAGCCCAGGGAGATGTGCTCATTCTCAATTGCTGGGCCTCATCTGCCACCTGCACCTTTTTTAAAATGAATTTGTCACATATCTGAGGCCAGGAAACTGCCCGGCTGAGTGCCATCTCCATCTGAGCTCAATGGTTTGAACGCTATCAGAAGGGACGTGTCAAGATTGGGATAATTTGAACTGCATGTGAACTGCTGCACCATGTGTTATTGCTTGTTTTTTTTCAGACAAGAAGAGAAGCCCTCAAGCAATGGGATTTTTTTCTCCTGTGTCGCAAGTGTTATCCTGGTGATTTCTCGTTCACACCAGAGATGATTGGAAGTGTTAACCGTGTTTCCTGTGTATGACATGTCCTTCTGTCATGTCCTCTTGTCAATGAAATTAATTCCCCTGGCATCCAAATTTCAGTACCATTTTCTTTTTTCAACTCACTAAAGTTCAAGCACTGTAATATCGAAGGTCAGAAGAGAAATGGCTTGTTGATTAATTCTGAAACCCTCTACAGGAATTTAGAGGGAGGTGAATGTGGTGGTGGTGAATGCTGTGGTGGAACACAAATTCCCATAGGGATCGCAATTTGCCTCAGCATTCCTTGGTCCTTCACCGATTAATAACTCAATAGATTACCTGCTGCACTTTCCAAGGACATTAAACTAAGTTCTCCTCAGAATCGATGGGAAAGGGCTTTTTGGCTATCAACACTGCTCAATACTGTACACTTCATTTCCCACACCATAGAGGCCTCTACACTTAATTGTACCTCATTGTATGGCACAGGTTTAATTCCAACTTTGTAGGGTTATGTAAGGGCAGCTGTCGATGAGAAGCAGACAGGGGCACTTAACTGAACAGATGGAAGAAACTAAACCAGAAAGTGAACACTCCAGGAAGGTGGATTAGCTCAATAACACAATCCAAAATGACATTTAGGACTTCCATTAGGTGACCTGCTCAAAAATACCTTTTGACACATGTATTTCAATAGAAAGAGGCTGGCTTAAGTAGAGCACATGAGAGTATATTTATTTTGTATTCTACTGTAGAGAGGAGCTCAAATGTTGGCTAAAGGGCACTTGTATTTCAGACAGGTTGCAGGTAGGTTGGAGTTATTGGTGCCCACTTGCTTTGTGAAGGGCATGGAAGGTCTTTTTCAAGTGTGACACTCATTGCTGCAGCCTATTTACCCACGGCCGTACTTTTATTTATTGCACGGTTCCACACCGTGAATTATCTAATGTCTTATGGACTGTAAATTTCCCTAATGCAGTTCTGCGCCCTTCCTCCCCACCTACCTACACACATGAGCATGATGCACACACACACAAACACACACCACACTACACCACACTCATAATAACCCTGAAGTCACCCTTTGGAGGACTACTCCCTCGACTTTATTGAGTATTGAGGAAACAAAATCCTGGCATTTGTTTGCAAGGGGGAAGTGATGAAACCGTTTGCCATAAGGACCCCTGCTGTCCTTTTGAGGCCCTTGTGAGAGCAGTAAAGCTGCTGTCACCAATCAATCAGTGAAAGCACCACAGCATTGTTTACTTGCTCAGCTCATTAAGCAATGTAGCAGAACATGCTAACTTAATTTAAAGTGAGATTTATTGTGGCCTGGGCTGGGGAGAGCCATTGTCCCGGAGCTCAACCCTGTGCCAGTGCGGATCTGGGTTGCTAAATTACAACTAAGAGCTGCTGATAAATTGTCCTGTTCTCATCTAACCTACTTACCAGTTTCCAGATAGACAATAATGAAGAATCATTTGACACTGAGCTGGAGCACACTAAAGTTATTTGGTATCACCCTATCCAGCCTGACTGTTGGCAAGAAGGAGCACAATAGCTAAGGTACCAGTGGGAGTAAATTGGTAACATGTAGACAGCTACTCTCATTAACTAGGCTAGGAAGAATAATAGATGAAATTGTGTTTGAAACTTAATTTTACAAAAAAAAAACTGGGGAGGGGAGATATAGCCAATCCAGATCCAAATTAATTTCTCCTACTTTCTACATCTTCTTAACCATGCTGTGTATTTATAAAGTCGGTACTTGTTGACGAATACAACCCACAATCAAAAGCAGATTTGTTATTTTACAACAGTGGTCTTTTAACTGCTTAATTAACTTGAGCATTTTTGAAATTGTGTATTAAAAAACATAAGAGTACACTGCTGAAAACTCAACTCCCAACACACACACACACACACACACACACACACACACACAAACACACATATGTGTGGAAGTGACACTGACACATAGACAGGCCTCCCACTGAGGACGAAGCCACGCTGAAGCCCAATGATCAGGCCCCCCTGCCGAGGTGCTTTGGGCTTCCTCCCAGGAACCAGATCCAGGGGCAATCTCGCTAGCGAGTGCCTTTGGGGAGTAGTCACACTTTTAAAAGACGGAAATTAAGTGGAAAAATGTCTGCTCACTCACTGATGTAATTATCTGTCCTGGATTAACATCTGTTCGCTAGCTTGAGTGCCAAGTCCACTTCAACATGTGCCAGTACCTCATGGCAGCACCGGGTGTGTGTACCTGTGTCTATTTCCAAACGCTGTGTATCTTGGCACCAGTTGCGGCAACTTTTCACTCTGACATCCTCCACCCATTCAACATCTGCGTATTTATGGGAACATCTTGGCTGTAGTCATTGAGAATTCCAACTTTCTGACACTACCTAATCATTTTTCTAGTTTAACAATGCCACTGTAGCCTTTTTTCCTAGATGCAAACTATTGATTGTTTCATATTGTATGAATTGAAATTAATTATATATGGACAATTCCACTGAAATGGCTCAAATTTCTGCCTCTTCTGCCTCACATTTTACATATTTATTAAGACCATGCTAGGGTCTATGTAAAGTATTAATCGATATAGTAATAAGGTAAATATTTACAAATCAGCAAATACGTTCTATTGGAAGTGGCTGTCCGTACCCCTAAAACCTAAAATAATTAAAATAATACTTAAAACACTTTTGTTTTTTTAATTGTTTTTTTATTGTATTGTTCTTATTGTTTTTTTTTTTGTTTTTACATTACTTCTATCACATTTTCCATCATGTTTTGGTAGTGACATATTCTTGGAAAGGAAAGGAGTTCCAGAAAATATAATATGAAATCCGACTGTACTACTAGTGCCTTAGATATGGTGTCACATATGAAAGTTTGGGGAAACTAGAATACAAATCTAAACTTTTTTCCAACCCCCAATTTAAATCTTTTCAGTAGAATCAGCCATAAAACTGTTTTATGTTCCGTAGATTATTCAAGTTTCACTGCAGTTTGATCATATTATCATATTTTTATTCAGTCTAGTCACCCATCTTGCTTTAGCATTTTCTGCCTACTCTCCTGTTATTATAAAATTAATCCAAGCAGGGACAAGTCCTTAGATTATCCTTTCCCGGTGGCGGGGAGCCTTTAGAAAGCCCATTAGCATGCTTCATTTATCTATATCATGCGTGTCAATGTGAGTGTCAGGGTGGGCGTTCACCTAGCGGCTTATTCCCACCTTAACAACTCTGTTGTAACAGAGCTCAGGTGGCCTGTGTATACTGGAGCACCTGCTTAAAATTCAGTCTGCAAACCTGGCCTAATCCATTATGCATTGGCATTGTTATGCTCCCTCTTATTTCCCCCACTTATTAGAAGGGCTAACTTTCACTGGAGCCGCTCTCAGTGTGTGGAGCTAAATGAAGGATTCCAGCATTTGGATTGTGGTTATTGACACGCAATAACCAAAGGATTACATCTGTCTTGCTGGGGAAATATCACCCAATGTAAGCAGCAGTAATGTATTTGGATGACCCTTGGGTATACATTGTGACTATTCCCAAGAATGTTAAGCCCACTGGGAGAAAATTATATTTGAAGTATATAATGGGAAGGAAAATCTGCATCTTAACTGGGCCCTAATTATCTTTACTTTTTAGTTATTGGAGCAGAGGGGATAGAGCACGGTGTCCTCTCTATTAGACCGACTGTCTGGGGAATTTTAGCTATAGGTTAATGAACTGCGGAATATATGGCAGAATGCAATCAAAGCTCAGCCATTATAACCAATGATAAGATGTTTCTGAGCATGTGCATCAGGGCCGGGGAAAGTCAGCTCCCAGGGGAGCCTACCCCTGTTGTTTCAGAAATGTGTAATTAGCAACAATGCCAGGGTGGTTTTCTCCTATCGAATGCTCAATATTTCAAATCATCTGCCCTTCTCGCCGTGCAAATGACTGGCTGGGGGATATCATCAAGCACTCTCATTAAGATGCATAACATGTTGTACAGAACTCAGTTAGTATAAGAATTGCTTAGCCTTTGGCTTGTCAAATGATTCTGTAATTGATTAGATTAATAACGATCACTGCTAACATGGAGCGCAGGGTGGACTGATGTCAGTGAAGACCAGATAATTGGATATAGCGAGTTACTGTGAATGGATTATCAGTGAGTAAATGTTTTCAAATATGTTATTGAAGTAATAGAACAGTCAGACATGCCGCTTGTCTGAAGGAAATAACCATTGATTTTTCTTGGAGCTGTGATGGATCATTATGCATACAGTATTCTCTCGTTTAAAGAATATCTCTTCAGACATGACACATACAACAATGACCATTAGTTAATATCTCTGCATACTGCATATGAGACAACAGAAAAGAAGGTCTAAACAGGACACATTTTAGTTCTATATAGCACCTTTTCATGAAACCATCCTAACATGATAAGCTTTGTATTAATGGCAGATACTACGATGCCACTGTACATGTGGTCATTAGCCAGATTTAAACTCATGTGCCACAAGCACACAGCATGCACTAGTCTACCAGGATGGCCTTTTTTGTAGTGTATACAAGAACCAATCATTAGTAATGCCTATATAGGGTTTGTAGAAATGTCTGTGTAACAGCAGGACCAGTACTTCTGTTGTTTTCACTCCTTTTGTTCATCAGAATGAATCTCTGAGGACTCAAAGCTATTTTATGCCATCTCCTCTCCAGCTGGTCCACAGGTGGCTAAGTACACTTCGCTCTCATTTGTCTGGTCTGCCTGTTCAATATTAGTCCTCTCTCTATCCTTGGAACAGACACTGATATTGTTATGGGAGGGGAGAACAGAAGTAAGAGGAGCGAAAAGGCATTTGGCTGGCATTTCCCACCCTGGCTAAATCCACATCCTGTTGCCGGGCCAGACTGTTTCTTTTCTGTTTGAGCATTGATGATGACACTGTTCCAGGTCTCCACCTGTGTCCTCCTCCTCTGATCAGCGTGGTGGCCATGCTGGGAAAGGATATGCACCAGCAGGACGCTCTCATCTTTCCACACTGATAAGCACAGAGAGATTATCAGGATTGTAAGGTGTTAGAATCTCAATCTTTTCTGCTTGACCTGAGATCGATGTACATATGCCTGTTTGATTTTGGTACTTCAACCCTGGCCGTGTATACTCCTCATTTTTGCATCAGCAATCCTTTACTTTACAAGTCACTTATTTAATTTCTAGGACATTTCTCTAGAAATTCAGTAGAAGTACCCATGGTATTGTTAGTAATATACTTGAAAAATGAAGTTGCATCAACAGTGATAGCCTTTTTTATGTCCCTCATTACACATCATCCTCATTGGATACTTTACGGCTTAATAATGTGTGGGCTGACTTGACAATGCAACAAATGAATTCAACTAATAAATTCATACAACATTTATACATTCACACTCAGTACAATAGCCACTGTTGTTGTGTTTGTGTATAAATGGTAAAGTACCCCAGCCAGAGATATTTTTTTTGCTAACCTCGATCGGCATGCATGCATACATTTTTTGTCCTAATCATTCTCTCTGCCATGAATATCAGAATATAAAAAAAAAACTGTGTGAAAGAGACAGTTAACAACCAAAAGGGTAGCAAAGATGGGACAGTATTATTTCCTAAATCCTAATATTGACACATGACACATGCTAGGTCATCAACTACATAGGCTTCAAGTCACAAATGTCAAGCAACAAATAACTTGAAACAGGATATTTACTGTAAGTGTGCACATCATAGTTTACAACAATTCTGGCAGTCTTTTTCAATAATTTGAAACTATCATACAGTATGTAGGTATGAAAAATGCTGCTGATGTTTTGTACGCACATCCCATTGCCCCTCACATAAATTTGTTATTCCTCTCTCCCTTCTGACTCCAGTGCAGCAAAACAGAACTGAAGCTAATAAACACACACACACACACGCGCACACACACACACACACACACAAAAACACACAAACATTTGGAGAGGAGCAGGAGTGAGCCATGCTTTACTCACGACTTCAATCAGACACCAACAAAAATCCCAGTGGCTTATGGCTTTTTATCTGGTCAGAAGCAACAAATAGCCACCATAATGGTTGTTTGAGGCAGCTTGTGCTCTACTCACAAACTCTACACAACAAAATGAAAAGGGACATTGCGAGATGAGCAAGCATTCATTTTTTAAATTATTATTATCATTTTAATTGAAAAGAATGGAGTGTTGCATCCATTCAGTGATTATCCCTGATTAGGATAGGCTAGGCTACCCAAGCCACAGTATATAGGGGATCATTATGAGACTGCCAAAATACTGTAGTCTACTACTCACTCATGCTTAGCTTAGAGCTTAAATGAAAAATAAGCTTGTATAAAGGAATATTAAGCATAACTTATTGTTTATCCCTATAAAACAAAATGATCGCATGGAACACATGACATAGTGGCCTATATGGTGATAAAACAAACTTGTCTAAAATGGCAAAACAAGCTTTTTGCTTTCAGTACCCATTGGTTTCAATGAGAAGTGAATCTTACTGAGAATGTGAATCCTAACAAGCTGTTAGAGTTTCATTCATTTATATTGTTACAAGCTCATAATGTTCCACTGAGAGGCTTTGATATCTACAGTCTGTCATGTATGCAATACATCAGTATAGTGTGTCCATCTGTGCTGACTGTGTAGTCATTGTTAAGCTTGTTTGTAATATATGAAACAACATCTTATTCATTGATTCTCAATGTCTGTCCATATTAAATGTATTTTACTTAGTTTGCTAATTATAATGGCTGTTTCCAAGCAGATAAAACATAATACAAGCAAAAATTCATAAAGGCAGGTAGTAAATGTGCTGTTTGATAAGTATGTGTGCACATCAGTGTAAAATATCCAGGCTTTTGTGAAATAACCTGTCTATCTGCTTAGTTTGCAAATTGTATGGACACCCACGCTCTGTTTCTGCAACTGTTAGCTAACTTGCTTGGTGGTTTGCTAGCTAAGAGCAGTAATTTAAAAATATGCCACACACAGCAATGCAGTTTTCCAAGGCTTCAATCAGAAAATGATGACACTGCAAGAAGCAAAATGCACATAGAAAAATCAGAGACATGTCTGACTTCCCTTCCGATATTATTACATGATTTTAGTGCAGAGTGAAACAGCATTAACCACTAGGACACACAGTGCAAAGATTTTTAGAAGGAACAGCCTGTGTCAGCCTTTGGTTTTCTGACAGTAAAGGTGAAGATTATTATCGCAATAATAATAATAAAACTGTATTTGTATGGCACCTTTAATGCAAATATGCTGCACAAAGTGTTTTACATTAAAAGGAGAGAGTAAAAAAGGGAATGAAAATAATTAAAAGGAGAAATAGGACAATAAAAGTCAAGTGCAATTATGAAAATAGAGAAAAAAACTTAAAATTCAGCATTTTGAAACAAAATATAATATCCCTAATATCCCTTAGTAAGGTGTTTCACATTTTAGGTGCATAGTTAAAGGGTAGTATATAATAAAGTGTATAGTAGTATTTAATATAGTGAAATTGTAATAGCACACACTGATTCACTGGTCGGTTTGTGGACTGATCCATGGTTCAGAGGAAGGCACAGAGAGTGTCTCAGTGTTCTAGATGTGCATGGGCGGATGGATGGATGGGAGGATGCAGAGATGGATGGAGGCATGGCATGTTCTGGGGGGGGGTCTCCTCCTTTTGCAGTGCCTGGTCCAAATAATGGGGAGGGCCAGCTGGGCTTTTGGCAAACATATTTAGGACCTAGTGACAGACCCTAAGCCCCTGAACTAATCCTGTTGCAGGTGATTATGTGGAGAGAATTTGAGAAATAGGCAGAGGACTACACGCTACTGCTCATTTCCCCTGCTCCTGTTTACTTCTTTGGAGGCTTTTTTGTCTGGAGGAACCTGTATATCAGAACACAAGGGAACCTCTGGAGTTGTCAGTCAAATGGCCAATAGACTGTTAACCCACTAGAACATGTAGTATGTCTGTAGTTTGTATGTGTGTGTGTGGCAGGGGGGCAGGGGAGGGCACCTTTGTACACTTTCTTATATAGATACAAATGGATATTAGTGCTCAACAGAAAAATGTGTAATTCTTGTTTTCGCCAGTACAGGGTTTCTCATATATCTGAAACCAGATTAATGTGGGATTTTATAACAGTGATTTAATTTTTTTCATTCAAATTTCAAAACACTTCAGTAACGTGTTCATGCAAACCTTTGATGCAAAAGGACTAACATTTGTAATATGATGACTGCAAACTAAGTATGTAATTTAGATAGTAGCATACCAATGGCCATATGCACTGTATGGACAAATAGGACAAATAGAGGAAGGCAGAGAGAATCAAATCATTAAATCATCTCTATCTAGCTTGGCTACTAGATTGTCTCCAAATATAAGAAACAGACGGTAGAACAGACCCTGGTGAAGAGCAGGTGCTCGTAGCACTGCTCCATGGAAGCATCAAATCATCAGGGTCATATTTAGAGTTTAGTGTCTTTGAGCCTTTATAATATGCTTTGTACAACACAGAATTACATCTTTGCAACCTTCTTGCACAATATTATTGTCAAGAACAGATACATCTTGATTATATGACTAAGTGATTTCTTCATGCAGTGCAAACCTATCATTAAGATATTTTCAGCCTCAAACTACATAAGGTTTGGGCTAACAATTATAAGCAATTACCCAAACTATGAAATTAGAGTTCTTATTTGTGTGGGTTGAAATGCCTTTCAACAAAATCAAGGGAAGGCCATTTAAGCCCCAGGGGGCCCTAAAATTACTTCTATTCAGGTTAGTTGAAGATATTTAAAGGCAAATCACAAAATGTTCTTTTTGCTACCATGCTTTCTGTTCTTCTCTCTGCTGTTAGTTGAGTGGCAGGAACAGCCTGTGACAAACAGGGCACATAGCATGCTCCAAATCTGTCAGGGCTGATTGTACTGGCCTCTTTTGACTAACAGCAACATATAAAAAAAATCAGACCAATGGAAAGAACGCCAGCCTACTCCCAGTGGATGATGAGATTATGAGCCAAAATGCGAAATTTAATCTTCCTGGCCGCCCACAGTTCAAAGGGTCACATGGACTGGTCTTTTCTTCTCTGCTTTCAGAGGACTGTAGAGTACCTCTTTCCATGGAATGAAATGACCTTCCATATAGCAAACTGTGATCTTGTGATTGACATATAGACACAGGTTTCATATAAATCCAAATGAAACCATTATTATAACAGTGAGACTGTACAAGGGTGAAACTACATTTTGTGAACAGAGGGTTTAATAATGTATATGTGTGTGTGTGTGTGTGTGTGCATGTGTGCGACTATGGACGTCTGAGTGCAGCAGCCTCAGTAATATAAAGTTGTAAATTTGATGGACTCATCATCATTACCCATGCATGCTATGTTCTACAGCAGCATTTGTCAAAGCTTAAGTTTCTCTCTCTGACAGCTAAACAAAGTAATTCTTAGTGATTAATAGCATATATAAGCATTTTTTTGTTTGATGAGCAGCTTCATGACATATTTGCTCCTCAATGCTTTGTTTTTTTAATAGTATATTATGTTCACATTTATCAGTTAACAGTTTTCATTTTCTCTATCTTTCTCAGGCACATGTGCGTATTCTTTTATGTTTTTCTCACACTAAGAATAATAACTTCTCTTATAAATCATTGTCTTTAACTTTGATTCCTGATATGCAAATTCAGGTAAAGGTCTGAGAGAAAAATCCCATTTATTTTAATGTTTAAGGTTGAACAAAGAGAAAAGTACTACTAAAGGTTTTACTCAGTCAACGGTGCCAGCTTTAAATCATCAAATGGTGAAAATGTGGTAATGTGGGAAAATGGTAAATATACTTATAACTATTTTACCTACGTACACACCCTAACACATACATGCCACCCTTGAGACACACATAGCAAAGATAAGTTATTATAAGTAATAAACTACATTTACAATCTTTACATCAAGAGTAATTGGTCAGACAATTGTCACTGTTATAGTTGCAAAGCTATCTAAAGTCCTGCTCAGATTGTTGTGTGCTAAATTTCAGCTAGCTTGACTATAACTGCGTAAATATGACCCACCTAGATTATGAAACTCAGTGTATATGTATGTGTTTGTTTTCATTTCAGCTTCCTTAAATGTCATGCCAAACCTTCTTCTTAGTTTTAATTCACTTTAACCTTCTATTCTTTAATAATAATAATACAATGGTGTCTTTTCATGATCCAAAAAGTTTCCCTGTATGTTGATTTGTGTTTCTATTTATATTTTTATGAAGCAATGTGATTCCATCGGTCACTGGATCACATTATCTGTCACACTGCACTTCCTATGTGGAATAATTCTAAAGCCTCTTCGAACTGGATTGGTTTTACTTGGGACCTGTAATGTAATTTTAGATGCTATGTGTGTAATTCCAGAGGGCCATTCGTATGGGATACAGAATCTCTGTGATTTCCCTCCAGTTACTGCTCGCAGTCTGAATGAAAACATTATGATGTCAACTTCCACTGAAATGCACCCCCCTGGTCAGACAATCTGCAGGCCACCAAAAACATACAGCATTATTACATTATGGAGATATAAAGTTGAACTGAATGGCTATTATGGGATGGCCTCTGTGTTTGCTGGCAATTTGCTCTGGACTCTTTGTTTGTAAATGTCTCAGATGTGGCAAATTTGTGGATGCCAATGGTAATAATTACAATTACAGGATCTCCTCCAGTTAAATTAATCCAGGACATAAAATCGGACACAAGATTATCACAATTCTATCCGGACGTCTGACAGAATGTAGCAGTGCTTGGTCACCCCAGACAGCTAAATATCATGCAGTCTGGAAGCAGCTTAACCAGCTAAGGATGCTAACAAAGTAGCTGTCACTCCAGCCAGAAAAAATAATCTTCCACAGCTGACCAAAACTCACTGTCATAGCAAATACATGTTTCTGATTTAGAATAATTTGATGCTTTTTCTTTTATCCTCCTCATCTTCCTTGTCTATCTTCTGAACTCACTCTGAGATCACCTCTTCCTCTGATTCAAATGAACTTGAGTGCTTTTAGGAAATCTAATGGGATTTATGCCTGCACCCAATAAGATTTGACCAGGAACGCTGCATGGCGTGTAGTGAACGTCATTATCCAAAAGGTTGTTTTATGAACACAATCAATTAGATGTGCGGTCTATTTGGTTGACATTTATTGTTTAAGTTGGTTTTCCAATCCAACTTTATATTTGGTCACGTTCAGACTATGTTCGGCTGCTATTTTCTGCCTCACTGGGTACTGCAAGTAGTGTGAGTAGGTTTCTGTTTTCCAATGATATGACAGTCACATGGAGACATTGATCATGATGGATGAGATTGTCTCCCACTCCACCCCGGGTATTTGATGCTTCTTAGGGAGGAGGAAAGCACTGCAGTTCCACAGAGTGAGTGGGAAACGTACGACAAGTGGCATCTAATAGACACACAGGGCTTCTCGGAACAAGACAAAGTGGGAAATGTAGGAATTTGTTTAAAAATAATTAGTATTGGCTGGGAGTACATTTGGCCATTCTGCTTCATGAGGAGACTGAAAGTAAAGCTACATGTGATGCTTTTATTTCAGTCTCTCCCTTTATCTCTCTCTTTTTCTCGCTCTCAGAGCCGGAGGGTCACTAATTAAATTATTGTATTGTAATGTATTCTGTGGGATGCATCAGCCAGGTGGAGTGTACCACACGTCTGTTGTGCTAGTCTTCCAGGCATGGCCTTCGCCTACCCATGGCAAGCCTCTGGTGCAGGAATGGTCTCAGCTGCTGTGTTTCCATTTATTTATTGTCATGTATTGGACATGTATTTGTACAGTTTTCCACAAAACACAAACTGGTTTAATTGCTACAACCGCCACCAGCTTTCCAGACCTCCACTCTGACATCGATCCAAGATAATATCCTCCACTAAAGGCTTTGTGAACATTTGCTGCAGGTTTAAAAGCAATACTTTACTTTATTAAAGCACCGTAAAACTTCCAATTAAGATAGGGTCTAAAATAGTACACTCCTAACACACTCCTTACACTGTGTAAATAAAGGCCAGTCCCCAGTAAAAGCCAGGTAAAAAAACAGAATTACCAGAAAGGAGTCAGAAATTCATACAATATGTAAAATATCATTAAAATGAATTAATATCTTTAAAATATATTACCAAAAATAGACATTGTGCATAGTGGAACGTGCTTACATGTTTAAACTTAAAAACTTAAACTGTGGTTTAAGGTGGTTTAATGTTTTATTTTTGTTTTTTTACTTTTTTCCCCCAAAGTATGTAAAAAGTATGTAGAAATTATGTAAAGTAATGCTATAAAATGCTAGCTCATGCAAGGCCATATAGGGCATGATGTAGAACTGACTGACTATTTCAGAGGCAGAAAACAAACAAAGCCACAAATAGACAAGAAAAGATGGCTTTGCCCTCGCCTTTCTCTCCCTGTCTGGCCCTCTTCTTCAAGTCGCAAGATTTTGACTCTAAATTCACACATCTGTAGGAGGAAAATATTGCACATTGTTTGAGTAATCCACAGTCTCTCAGGCGCCTTGGAGGTGTTTCAGGTGTGAATGGATATGGATCTTTGAAATTCAAGGCAGTGTTTAACCATTGAGAGTCACCTCATGAGAAAGACAACACCACACAACTTACAGTAGACATGCTGTCCTTTGGGCCATCCAGTAACAGTTAAAATTTCCATTATGTTGGAACCAAAAGTCTCCTGGACAATCTCATGGAAGAAGCTTGTAGGTCTTTATGAGAAACCTGTTTTCCATGATGAGACGCATACAGTATATGTGAAAGAAATCATGATAGTAGCTCAAACAAGTAGTAAAAGTAGGATCAATTTCATCTACACTAATGGTTCACAGTATTCTATATTCTGCACATTTTCTCAATCTGCTTTTTATTGAGTTGAGTTTCTTCACGTGCTTCCACCTTCACAGTGTCAACATATACTAGTGCTCCACTTGAACCCTTACAGAATGACTCTGCCCTGACAGTTTTGTTAGGAGACCTTTGATTTACAGTGCAGCACGTATCCTTTCAACCTTGTTTTATGGTGTGGGTGCATGCACGTCGACGGGTGTTTTTATTCATCATGTTTTTTTACTGTCATGCCTTGCCATATAAGACATGAGAAGATTCCCTGTTATCACATATAGAGATGTTGAAGGGTGGAATCTTAGCGGGAATGATTTATTATCTACTCTCTATTTCTCAGACAAACATTACCATATAATGCTGATGCATGTTGATTACAGAGAATATAGAGGACAACAAATACCACTGCATCCTTCTCAGATAGTGTCTGTGTATGGAGTTAATATTTCAATGTCCATCTATGGTAGCTCTTAGTGTTATCACCAAGCCCTTTTTATTACACTTTCTTTTTAAAAGCCTTACTTAAGATAGAACCTTGCTAATCCAAACCTCCAGATAATGGAGGCCATATAAAATTGGTCCGGTAACACTTCATAATACGGTTCCCTTAACAAATGTTAGTAAATACATGAATTAATGATGAACAAACCCTTAAATAAGGCATGTTAATGCTTAATAAAGCTATTTACTAATGCACTTGTAAATGCTGCATTATTTTGTGTTCATGATGAAGTTCTCCCTTTGCCAGAACTTCCTCTTTGCTTACTAAACTATTTACTAACTTGTTACAAAGCATTCACAAAACTGTATGCATGTTTACAAATGCACCTATAAACTCCAAATGCATGATTGTATTTACCAATTTTACATTATCTGTTGTAAGACAGCGTCTCTTCCTGCCTTACCAATGGCTTACAATGCCTTACTGGTCTTCACAAAGGCAATTAAAGTACTAATGGCTTACTACAGTGTTGTTAGGAATTTGTTTATGTTAGATAACCCTTTACCAACTGTATCTATTTTAAAGTGGTCACTATTCCTGCCTTACCGATGGCTTACTAGTGCTTGTAAAGCATTACTTACATTTTCTTCTGCAGAACTAATGTTTTTTTAGAGATGGAACCATCTCTCACTACCACTGGTTCAAATGTTTGGATGTGTGAAATACATTGAAATATGGAGTAAGATGTGACATGCACATATATACAAAAACAATTGTATTCAGTCCAGTTGTATAAACAAGGAAATGCAACAATTGCATACTATTGACATTATATTTTTGTAACATTGCATTACTTGTCCATTGAGCAGTCAGCTTAATGACTGAGATCATTGATGTTCTACTGCATATCAAGGTAAACCAACAACCAGCAAAGGTCAGTAACTTCTGGTCTACAGCAGCAACAAGCAACAAGGTCACTATGATAAAAGTAACTAATGAAGGAATTTCTCAAAATATGTTATTGCCAAATTAATTGTGATAAAGATATATGATTTTTATTTACATATATTTCATTCTTTTTTTCTCACATTACTTTTGATATGTACCTTACCAAGCTGAAGGAAGCATTTTCTTAGATGTTGTGGGAAATTGAGCCGGAGAACTCCCAAATTAGACCACATGAAAGCACAAAGCAGATCTTTGTAGCTACTGCTTCTTCTGTAAAAGTTATTTTTTAAAGCCCTTGAGTGTGTCATCAGAGCTAATTTCACAGCAATATTTTAATGAGAAAATCCCACAAATACAGCAGCTTTTTTCTAGTATAAAATTGTAGCATTTCTAAATACTATATGTGCAAGGTTAACCAAAAGGCATTTATTTTCTTTCTTGTCTCCAGAACTGGTAAAATATAGGTGGAGATGCTTCCTGTTTCAGCTCTGTGTATCTCTAAGCAAGCAGCTGCCGCCGCCCTGCAAGCTCAAAATAATCCCACATTCTGGCAGAGCGCTATAGCCTAAAATAATGGGCGGCACATTATCTTAGATAACAACATACTTCCTTGTCGAGGGCAATTTGGCAATAGGCTTGATGTTTAAGGCCTCCTAATCATTGGAATAGTGTCGGTGAAACACCCCTTCACAAATATGTACACACACACATGCACACACACGCACTGTGTGTGTGTCTGTGATTGATTAGCACAGTGGCTTTGGTACAATAGCTTGGAGGTAGTGCCATCCTTAAATAGAAGGTTTCAAGCAAGAGCAAGGCGAGCCAAGAATTCTGATCAGCTGCGAGAAAAGAAAACTGCTCTGGATCCTTTTCAGGTGCTCACACACAATCCTGAAAAGCTGAAAAATTGAACTTTAGAATTTTAAAAAAAACTGTCAGTATTTGACCTAACAACTTATTCATACAGGTCAGCCTGTAATGGAAATAATGTGGGAAATAATGTGGGAAATAATGGGAAATAATGAGAAATAATGGGAAATCCAACAAATACTAGTAAGGCAGGCAATAATATTCTGCATTTTAACATGGATTAGGGCATATTCATTCACTCACTCACCCACTATCATATGCATTTTCTCTCATTTGTTGGAGGAAAACCATACCCATCTCAATTTCCCAGTATTGCCTAAGGAGGGTGTCACACATAACTTCAAACGATGGGTGCTATCATCTTGTTTCGAAACCAAAGAGTTATTACAAGTTCCATTCGTGTTCCCCACTCATCCACCCTTTCACCCTCACCATCCTTGTGCCTCAATTTGGCACAACTTGACATAAATTGCATATTCCATATCTAGAATGTGCAACACATTCCAGGAACAAAGTTCAATCATGAGAGGCTTGGTTTACAATTATGAACATTTATTGACAAGCAAGAGAAATGTGCATGAGCAGAAGTTTGGCGTAGACTCCAGGTGGTATCCAGCAATAGGGTGAAGCTCCCGGGGACAGGAAGGAGACAGGAGAACCCCCCGGGCTGAAGATCTAACCCTCCTGGATATCAGATGGAGCCGTGATGATGGTGGTGGTGGGGGAGGAGGTGGTGCGTCAATCCGGTGCGGATTAGGCAGCTGAAATGACAGAAACACAGAAGCAACTGAGGGGATACAAATAGAAGGATATGGTTAGTGATTGGATGCTGGAGAGGGAGGAAGGGGCGGAGAAAGGTGCACGGGTTACAGTGAATGGATGATGCAAAAGTGAGGGCGTGCTTGACCTG
>CABFOQ010053388.1:5052-35805 GCA_900660455.1 Gephyroberyx darwinii
ACCGTTGTGCACGAGACTGCACATTTTGCACAAGCCACTGGATAAAATGTCCTAGACTAACGTTAATAATATCCCAGTTAACGACTAGTTTGGCGACCACAGCAGCAGCGTACCGCCCATACACTTGTCACAATAATCAACTTGACATTTACTAGCCCACTGTAAGACAAGCTACCTGTTTGTGTTGAGATATATTACAAAAAAGCTTCAATTAAACGAGTGTAAGTAACCGAATAACCCCTAGCATCAAAATGCGTGCAGGCGTAAGCAACTACATAGCCTGAATAGCATGAGGTCGACCGTATCCTCGGAAACAAAATAAGCTACCGGCAAAAACACAAATAAAAAGACGCAGGTACCTGCTAGGAGGACCGGAGAGGAGACGACTTGAGGAAACACTGTGTCCACACACCACAAGTGTCCCGGACCTTGATTCACGATTTGAATTCAATGGGTCAATTCAAGCACGATGCCTTCTGCGCAGAGTCGCCGATATTGAATCGGTTGGATTGGCAGAAGTCGCTCCCAGCGGACGGCGGAGGCCACGGTCACACGGCTTACAGATCTGTTATGCCGGCTAACGCGGAAGCGCCGGATCACAATATGGCAGGAAGCGAAGTCTGATTCGCCAGAACGGGCAACACATTTTTTTGCAAATCCCCTGCTTCGGAGAACACGTGATTTAAACTGGATGCTGCTTGTGTTTATCCTGACGGGAAATCGATATATTCCTATAATAATCCTATAGGGATTTATAGTGTACGTTATTGTGACTTTAATGTACTTTATATGGTATTTTATATCCTATGAAATCACTATAATATCTCTACAATATTTCTATAGGGACTAGTGTGCTCAATAGTGAGTTTATAGTGACCTTAATGTACTAAATGTACTGGTATGTTTGTCTTCTATGGCACCAACATGCTTATAATTTTCCTGTAGGATATTGTATATAGCTTGCTGTAGTATTTGTATCTTATAATTCTAACACTTATCATTGTATTATTATTATTTTATCAGCAGGGTACAAATATGGGTGTCCAACTTCAGGCTTCTACAAGGCTTACTGAAATAAAAATGTATATCTGTGATTATGAACTGCGTTTTCACCTCCCTTTGTCCTTTTTCCTTCTCACTATGAGTACATTCATATAGTAATAGTCTTACAGTCTACGAGAAAGAAAGCTAGAAAGAGATACTTCGGTGTATACTATACTTTTTGTTTGAAATATATATTGCACACTGGAATACATTTTCCTTCTATGTGCTATTGACAACATGTTGTAAATCTGCAAGTATTTCAAAAAAATCAAATATTCAAAATATATTTTGAATGAATCTGTAGAAACACATTTTTTTGGTTTATGTTATATTATTTAGTGGAATGTATTTTTGTCTTTATGGATCACAAGGCTGAGTCAGCTGAACAGCATCAATAAATTAAGCTGTCCTAAAAATCCTTAAATACAGATATCAAGGGTAGAAACAGACCTTAGTTACACGCCGCACTGCAGCCATCTAGTGGACGTTAGGTGCCAGTGACAGATATACAACATCAGGGGAGAGCGGGGTAAGAGGAGCCGCACCATGTATCTTGACAATCACACGCAGTATGAATCATGTGATCACAGATTTAGGAAGAGTAATTAAGTAGTATTGAGTAAAGATGCCCTGATTCTTGCATCTACATGGAAATAGATGTATTTCATACATTAGTTTCCCCTCTGGCATCGATAAAGTTTATTCCTATCACAAAGACACCATGACAGTTCTTCTTAATGTGTTTTGATAGTCACTGCAAAACTGTGAACTATATATAGTATCCCATAGGAATGTTACAGAAATATGAATATAATAGTGATATCATACGATAAGGTCACTATTGATTACCACTGCCACATTTTAAGTCCCTCCTATAGTACAGGGATATATGTAGGGACATTATAGTGAAAGTCAGGTCAAGTCAAGTCAAATTTATCGTCCCACTAGGGGAAATTTGGTTGCAGCCAGGATTTAAAAACACTTAAAATCATCATAAGTAGAACATAAAGACAACATACCAGACAGAACACAGCGACAACAGTACAGTACAGTGCAAGATAACTTCATGTGAAGATAAAAGACGATCAGATAGCCGAGTGCAGAAAGTGCTTAGTGCCATCAGTTGTGCAAGTTCAGCCTTTTAATTGCAGTGCAAACAAAGACTCTTTTAATGTTTTAGTCCTGTGTTGGGACTCTGATACCTTCTACCTGAAGGTAGAAGCTCAAACTCCCTCTGCAACGACTCCCTTCCTTACGACTTGCTGATTGTAAAGGTCAGGGAGCTGAGCTTGGTACACCCCAATGACTTTACTGGCCACTCTGACAAGCCGACCAAGCCTGTTCTTATTGGCCAGACTCAGGTTCGCAAACCATGCCACAATAGAGGAAGGACAGCACCGACTCAATAAAAGTTCTGTAGAACATAGTCATAATTTTGGTGCACATATTAAACTGTTTATACTAAACACAGATAAAACTGATTCTAAGTTTTTACCATTTTCTTCTCCAATCCAGCTGCTCCAAATATTGAGTTTGGCCCTGAGTACTTTGAGGGTTTGACAGTCAAGGCAGGAGACAACATCAGGCTGAAGGTGACCGTCACTGGCCGCCCTGTTCCCAAGGTCATCTGGCACAGAGACGGTGTGGAGATTACCAAGAAAATGATGGACATCATCAATGTGGCTGGATCCAGCACTCTATTTGTCAGGGATGCTGACCGTACACACCGTGGCCTGTACACTGTAGAGGCCACTAATGGCTCTGGAACCAAGAAGGAGAATATCAATGTGCAAGTCCAAGGTGTGTCAGGTTTCTGTTCATATCACAGTACTTTTTACTAATAAAAGAATAAATGAATCAACTTCTCAATACTTTTATTATCCTTACTGTTGTAAGACGGATCTATTCATTTTTTAATTTTTGTTCTTTCCCCCTGTGATGCAGACACCCCTGGGGAGCCAGTGGGACCTATCACTTTCAGCAACATCTCTGAGGGCAAGTGCACTCTGTCCTGGAACCCACCAGAGAATGACGGCTGCTCTGAAATTTCCCACTACCTCATTGAGAAGCGTGAGACTGCCAAGATCTCTTGGGCCTTGGTGTGCGATGATTGCAAGGAGTGTACCTTCAATGCCACTAAGCTCATCAAGACCAACGAGTACCAGTTCAGAGTCTCCGCTGTCAACAAGTTTGGAGTGGGCAGACCTTTGGACTCCAGCCCCATCATTGCACAGATGCAATACAGTAAGTGGAAAGCTGAATATGACCCTGTTGATTTGGTTATTAGCATAAGTTCAATACATTTTCTTAATCTCTCATCTCCAGATATGTTAGAGCATTTTCAAATACCACTCACATTGAATCTGAAAATTAGTTGCACAATCATATAAATATTGTAGACAAAAAATGTGACATTTCCACATTAGTTTCCGTTTTTAATCATTGCACACATAGCATCTAACCAAACTGTCATTGTTTCCCCTAGCTACTCCTGATGCTCCAGGTACTCCTGACGCCACCGAGGTGACAGGAGAGAGCATCACCCTGGCCTGGACTGCTCCCACATCTGATGGAGGCAACCCCATCCAGTACTACATCCTGGAGAAGCGCGAGAAGAAGACTGTTCGCTTCTACAAGGTGATTACCAAGAAGCCCATCATCGAATGTGCTCACAAGGTGATCAACCTGACAGAAGATATGGAGTATGAGTTCCGTGTCATGGCCGTGAATGATGCTGGTGTGGGAGCTCCCAGCAACATCTCCATGCCTATCAAGGCTGCCGAGCCCAAGGATATACCCTGTGCTCCTTCTGTGGTCTGTGTGTCCGACTCGACCAACACTTCCATCAGCCTGGAATGGACCAGGCCTATGGATGACGGAGGCATGGAGATCCTGGGCTACATCATTGAGATGGTGAAGGCAAAAGAGGAGGAATGGAAGCGAGTCAATGAGGAGCTGGTGGCAGGAACAACCTATGTGGTGACTGGTCTGGAGATGAATGCTGAGTACAAGTTCCGTGTCGCAGCTGTCAATAATGTGGGTAGGAGTGACGTACAGGAGACTCCAGAGCCTGCTCAGGCTGTGGACAGACTTACACCACCACAGGTGGATATTGATGCCAGCTTCAAGCAGACACATATCATCAAGGCTGGAGGCTCAGTTTGTCTGGGCATCCACTTCAGAGGAAAGCCCATTCCCACTGCCACATGGGTGAAGGAGGATGGAGAGCTGGGTGTCATGTCAGAGATTGCCACTACAGATGGGTACAGTTCAATAGCCATTGAAAACTGCACCAGAAATGACTCGGGCAAATACACAGTTACCCTGGAGAATGCCAGTGGCAGCAAGGCCATCACTTTCACTGTGAAGGTGATGGACACCCCTGGACCTCCACAGGCTGTTGCCTTCAAAGAGGTGTCCAGAGGCTCGGTTACACTGATCTGGGAGGCTCCTCTCAATGACGGTGGAGCCCGCATCCATCACTACATTGTAGAAAGGCGCGAGGCAAGCCGTCGCACTTGGCAGCAGTCTGGTGGTAAATGCACTAAGCAGATCATCAAGATCCAGGACCTGCTGGAGGGAGTGCCATACTTCTTCAGAGTCTCAGCTGAGAACCAGCATGGTCTTGGTGAGGCCTTTGAGCTGACTGAGCCCGTCATAGCCACAGCAGAGCCAGCATCTCCAAAGAGATTGGACGTCCTGGACACTACAGACAACTCTGTGTCTCTGGGCTGGCTGAAACCAGAGCACGACGGTGGCAGTCGGATCCAGTGTTTTGTTATTGAGGCTAAACCCAAGGGTACAGACAAATGGATGGTGGTTGGAAACACCAAGAACCTTACCTATGTGGTTGAAAAGCTTAACATGGGTGATGAGTACGACTTCTGTGTGAAGGCCAAGAATGAATCTGGCTTTAGCCAAGCCAGGGAAACTCTGGCCTCTGTGCTGGTCAAGGAGCCTCACATTGAACCTGCTGCTGACCTCAGTGAGATCACCAACCAGCTTGTCACATGCAGGTCTGGCAACACCTTCACCATTGACGTTCCCATTAGCGGCAGACCTGCTCCTAAGGTTAGCTGGAAGCTGGAGGAGATGAGGCTGAAAAACTCCGACAGAGTCTCTATCAAAGTATCCAAGGACAGAACCAGCATCTCAGTCAAGGAGGCCATGAGAGGAGATGGAGGTAAATACTACCTGACTATGGAGAATGTGGCAGGAACCAAGACTTTCACTATCGAAGTCAACGTTATTGGTAGACCCAGTCCTCCCACTGGACCCATCGAGATCTCCTCCATCACCTCTGAGTCCTGCGTGCTCAACTGGGAACCACCAGAGGATGACGGTGGTACTGACATCACCAACTACATCGTGGAGAAGCGCGAGTCTGGCTCCACTGCCTGGCAGCTGATCAACTCCAGTGTGAAGCGCACATCCCTCCATGTCAGTCATCTGACCAAGTACATGCAGTACACTTTCAGGATCTGCGCTGAAAACAGGTTTGGCGTCAGCAAGTCCACTGAGTCTGAGACTATTGTTGCTGAGCATCCATTCAGTGAGTACAATTCTATAAATCTATAATGTATATTTTAGCTGCCAGTGAGCTGCTATAGTATGGAACATAATATAAAATACATGAGTACAATTACATAAAAGCATATTACAGTGAACAAAACTGATGCAACAGTAAACCTCATAATTAATTTGTCATATATTATACTGTGTAAAGTAATCAAAATGTCTGAATTAAAATAAGTACTACTGAAGTTGTTTTGTCATACACTATATGTGACTAAACTCAACAACACACCTGATTTTTATAACAGCACCTCCTGGCCCACCAACAAGGCCAACAGTCTTTGGTGTCACTGCCAACACAATGAATATCAAATGGGAGGAGCCCTTCCATGATGGTGGCAGCAAGGTGACAGGCTACTGGATAGAGAAGAAGGAGAGGAACATCATCCTGTGGGTGAGAGAGAACAAGATCCCATGCTTTGAGTGCTACTACAAGGTGGAAGGTCTGGTTGAAGGCCTGGAGTACCAGTTCAGAATTTATGCCATGAACAGCGCCGGTCTGAGCAAAGCCAGTGAGGCTTCCAAGAGGGCTGTAGCTCAGAACCCTGTTGGTGAGTGTTAACATGTTTTAGTATCATGATAATGACAGTATTGTGTTATTTTATTGCTATTAAGTTTTACTGTGCCCTGTCATCAAATTTTAATTAGCCACCATTATTAGGTGGTCATTGTCTGACAAAACTGTTGTTTCTGTCTCATCAGATCCACCAAGTAAACCTGAAGTCACTAACGTTACCAGATCCACCGTCTCCCTCAAATGGTCTTCTCCACTGAACGATGGTGGTAGTCCCATTGTGGGATACATCATTGAGCGTAAGCCGTACACCCTAGCTGGTGAAGGCCGCTGGCTCAAGTGTAACTATACCAATGTGACAGATAACTTCTTTACCGTCACTGCCCTGGGAGAGGGAGAGCCCTACGAGTTCAGAGTCATTGCCAAGAACGCCAACCAAGTCTTCAGCTTGCCCTCTGAGTCCACTGGCTCTGTGCAGTGCAAGACTGACTTCGGTTAGTTGTGCATTTCTGCTAATGAATTAACGTTGAATTAACCAATACAATACACTTGTCAATAAACAATAATACTCATTTCTGACATAGTCAACTTAATAATTTGATGGCCACAAACTATTAATTTACTTGATGACAACAAAGAAGTCATTTACTATCAAAATAATCATTATAATACCCATTAAACATGTTTTATTTCCTGTCCAATAGAACCTCCAAAGGCCCAGCTGGACAGCAAACTCCTGTCTGACACAGTGACGATCAGAGCCGGTTCAGACCTGGTTCTGGATGCTGCTGTGGGAGGTAGGCCTGACCCTAGGGCCTCCTGGTCCAAGGGAAACAAGGAATTGGAGCTGTGTGAAAAGTACCACCTGCAGTACACCCCCACCAAGGCCATGGCCATCATCAAGTTCTGTGACAGAGATGATACTGGAAAGTACATCCTCACCGTCAGGAACGTCAGTGGAACCAAGACTGCTGAGGTCAACGTCAAAGTGCTTGGTGAGTGTGATGAGTCAGGAATTGCTTTTATTAAATTTCTGACCTATAAAACCTGACTTGTTTAGTTGATGCTCTTATTCAGAGTGACAAAGTGCATTCCTTTTCCAGATACCCCTGGAGTGTGTGAGGGAAGCATTGAAATCAGCAAAATTACTGAGGAGTCCTGCACGCTGAGCTGGAAGCCTCCTCTTGAGGATGGAGGTGACGAAGTAACCCACTACATCATTGAGAGGCGTGACACCAACAGGCTCAACTGGGTCATCATGGATGCCGAGTGCAAGAAGCTGACCTGCAACATTACCAGACTGTTTAAAAACACAGAGTACCTGTTCAGAGTCAGGGGAGTCAACAAGTATGGATCTGGAGTCTACCTCCAGTCAGAGCCCATGATTGCCAGAAACACATTCAGTAAGTACAGCTCTTTCATGGTAGTTATGACATCATCCAAGATCCAATCCAATATTAGGGATCTTTGCAACTGCAACCACAAATGACAGACTAAGGGTCAGTAAAGCTTTCTCTGTATAATTGCATTAACCTTCTAATGGCCAAACTCTCTATCTTTCTTTAGCCGTGCCATCTCCTCCAGGTGCTCCAGAGATCCTAGCATCAGGAAAGGACTTTGCCACCATCGAGTGGCTGAAGCCAGAGAGTGACGGCGGCAGTGAAATAATCCACTACCTGGTGGAGAGACATGAGAGGAAGAGTGCCCGCTGGGTGAAAGTGAACAGAGATGGAGCCCACCTGGATACTACACTGAAGGTGTCTGGTTTGACAGAGGGCAACATCTACCAGTTCAGAGTCACTGCTATCAACAAGGCTGGAGAGAGCGAAGCCAGCGAGGTTTCCCTCTATGTTACTTGCAGAGTGCCTACATGTAAGTCTCCAGTTTGTTTATACCTAAATACCTAGAATTACTTGTAATTGCACCATTTATTTGAAATCTGCTTCAGTTACACCAACACACAAGATGATATTTTTGATTTTTGGCAATTAGCTGACACTCTTCTCCAGGGCAACCTACAGTGAATGCAACAGGAGAATAAGCTTAAATTTATAAATCTGATTTTAATGTCTCTTGTGCAACAATTAAAGGGTACTCATATCCATTAACACTTAAATTAAATATTTCAAATTTGGCAATATCACAGATATATTGATATTCAGTCCTGCATACTACCTTTCAGGTACCCCTGCTCCTCCTTCTATCCCTCGTATCACCGACACCCACGCTGACAGCATCAGCCTGGCCTGGTCCCGCCCTGTGGAGGATGGAGGAGCCGAAGTGATGGGCTACATCCTGGAGATGCAGGAAGTTGGAGCAGAGGAATGGAAGAAGGCCCATGAGAAGACCTTGAGGGGTACGGAGTATGTGGTGACCGGCCTCTCTGCAGGCAAGAAGTACTGCTTCAGAGTGGCTGGCATCAACATCAATGGCACTGGAGACTTCAGCATACCGTGCACCGAGACCGAGCCAGTTGAGAGAATTGGTGAGTCAATTATTTCTGTACTGTTGTGTTTCCATTCTATTCTAGACTCTCACTTTAAGTCTTTTGAGCCCTTGGAAATGCACTAAACAAATGCAAATTCAAACAAAGTATTTATTAAATGGAATGTTTCCTTATATAGTCTTCAACACAAACCTTTTTCCGACAGTCTTATTCAGAGTAATACAATACAATAAACCTAAATTTCTAGATCACCAACATTACAAGCAACCGATAGTGCATCTGACATCTCTGAAATTTTGAGCAAATAATTCCCTCTTCTTACACAGAAACTCCCGACTTCGAGCTGCACGATGACCTGAAGAAGACCATTTGCCTGCGTGCCGGCGGCTCCCTGCGCCTGTTCGTTACCGTGACTGGTCGTCCCGCTCCTGCCATCACTTGGAGCAAGCCTGGTGTGGACCTTCACAACCGTGGCTTCATTGAGGTCACCAATACAGCCACCACACTCATCATCGACAAGGTCCACCGCTATGATGCTGGCAAATACACCCTTGTGGCTGAGAACTCTGCTGGAAAACAGGAAGTCAACATTCTTGTCAAGGTCTATGGTAAGATATCTAGAAATGAAATCAAAATATTTTACAGCAATTTAAGCATTTAACTGTATCTCACATTCCGAATGACATACAATGAGTGCAACATTAGAATAAGCAACCATGTAAAATCTAAAGTTTGTGACTTCTTTGTGAAATTTGTGACTCACTTTTCTAAAGTTGTGAGTGGTCTACATACACTGTAACAATAATGAAGTTAGTGAGATACACAAAAAAGATGTTATGATTCAATATATTATGATATATATTATAATATTAAGATTATTAAGATGACAATGATTTTGCTACCCAAAGCTGTGATAACTTTTAACTACAAATGTATTTTTCATGTTAGATACTCCTGGACCAACTGGACCAATCAAAATGAAGGAGCTGACCAAGGAATCTGCCACCATATCCTGGGATGCCCCTACCGTGGATGGTGGAGCGCCAGTAAACAACTACATCATCGATAGACGTGAGGCTTCCATGAGGGCCTATAAGACTGTCACCTCCAAGTGCAGCAAGACATCCTACAAGATCGATGGTCTGATGGAAGGTATGCTGTACTACTTCAGAGTCCTCCCTGAGAACATCTACGGTGTGGGTGAGCCCTGCGAGACCCCAGATGTTGTCTTGGTGTGTGAGGTGCCAGAGCCTCCACAGAAGCTGGAGATGATCGACGTCACCAAGACCACAGTCACCCTGGGCTGGGAGAAGCCCGAGCATGATGGTGGCAGCAGGCTGACTGGCTACTGCATTGAGGCCTGCAGGTTTGGCACTGACAAGTGGATGAAGGTGGCCACGATGAAGACCGCAGACTTTGAGCATACCATTGATAAACTGAATGAGAATGAGCAGTATCTGTTTAGAATCAGAGCCATCAACAGCAGAGGAGCCAGTGAGCCCAAAGAGATTGTTACACCCATCACAGTACAGGAACAGAGAGGTAATGGACACAAACAACTTACAATTTTATTATCTACCTGTAAACTGTGCAAACTCCTAAAATACGTCAAAGCACACAACTACAAATTATGATACAATATATATACAATATCACACTAACATTTCACAGTCTGTCTGTTAAGCATTCATGTTAACTGCAGTTTAATATATATGTTACAAATTAACACATTTCTCTTCTAGTTATGCCCGTGGTGGACCTCTCCAGTATTCCGCAGAAGGTCGTCAACATTGTGGCTGGCAAGACTCTGGAGCTGGACCTGCCAATCATTGGAAGGCCTCCTCCCATCTGCTCCTGGTACTTTGGAGACGACAAGATGAAAGTCACAGACCGCATCAAGATCCAGAGTACCGGAAAGTTCTCTAAGCTCACTGTAGGGGAGACCACCATCGATGATACTGGAGACTACACCCTGGAGGTGAAGAACACCACTGGAGTCACCACTGAAGTCATAAAAGTCATTATCCTCTGTGAGTAATTACCCTCTTTCAACATTATTTATTTTTGTTAGGCTTGTTTTCAGCTCAACCCCTTTTTTGACTCCATTAATAGATATTACGTTTATTTCATATATACATTTACATAGATGTACATTTTATACATTTAGCTGATGCTCCTATCAAAAGCAGCTTACAATGGGTGCAACAGTTAAATGAGCTCAGATTCCTAGATTGCCAACATTCCAAGCAATCAATCAATACCAAAGAGTGCATAGACATTTATTTTTCAGTCATTTAGTTGATACTGTTATCCAGAGCAACGTACTACAACATACAACACACTAGAAGTTGACACTCTTATCTTAAGTACAAGCCAGTCAAACATAACACAATTTAACACAACTAATCAATGCAATATCACTATCATTCTGTTTCCCAGCCAAACCTGATGAACCAAATGGACCCATCAGGTTTGATGAGATTGATGCGACTTCCGTCACCTGCAGCTGGGATCCTCCAGTTAGAGATGGTGGAGCTCCCATCAGCGGCTATGTGGTGGAGCAGCGTGATGCCCACCGCCCCGGCTGGGTACCCATCTGTGACTCTGTCAGCAGGCCGACCTACAAGTTTGGGAACCTGATTGAGGGAGATGAGTATGTCTTCCGGGCAGCCGCTGTGAACCACTATGGAACGGGAGAGTTCCTACAGTCTGAAATCGCCATGTGCAAGAGCTTGAAGAGTAAGCACTATGCCATTTCTCAAAATGATTACACATTTAGCTGACACTTCTGTACAGAGAGTTACAAGTCAACCTGCATGAACAATACAATACATTTTCTGTCGCTCACTTGGCTCATCTGCTTGAAGTTACTATCACAACCTATTACTAGGTATTTTTGGCATGTAGATGATGCTCATATCCAGAGAAATGATAAACAAATACAATGGTGAGAGCAGGATTCCTAGATCTCTAAAAGCAGACAGTGGTAAGGAGTGCAAGGCTCAGAGCCACAGCACCCTGAAAATAAAATAATGACACACATAACAATTACAATCATAAGATAATTACAATCCAGACAGACTGACAGACAGACATACTTGCATCGCATTGTCTAGTCAACAGTATGTTAACATGTTATCTCTACTTCACAGACGTGCCTGGACCCCCTGGTAGACCCACAGTCTTTGACGTGTCTCGTGACGGCATGACCGTGGCCTGGAACCCACCAGAGGAGGACGGCGGCCTTGAGGTTTCTGGATACATCATCGAGCGTAAAGAAGTCAGGTCAGATAGATGGGTGCGTGCCAACAAGAACCCTGTCACCATGACCAGATACAGGTCTACAGGGCTAATTGAGGGATTGGAGTACGAACACAGGATTACTGCCATCAACACCAGAGGAATGAGCAAACCAAGTCTGCTCTCCAAACCAGCAGTGGCAACTGATCCCATCGGTGAGAGAACTGACTTAAAGAAAGCCTTTTTAATTAGTTTGTGATTAAAACTTCATGTCACATACACGGTAGAATACACTTAAATTCATAGATAGATGACAGTACAGGCATTACAGCACAATCCATCAAATTTGCAGTTATACAGAATCATCTGTTAAAGCCCTATAATCCTCACTATATTTAGTCATATTTATATACAATTTTGATGCATAGATAAAAGTCTATCTTAAATATGCTATCTCTTATGAAGCTGCAACTAGAAATACTGAAAAACTACTCTAAATTACTCTACCCTCACTCCTCAGATCCACCTGGTTGCCCCCAGAACCCAAGGATCACAGACACCACCAAGTCCTCTGTGTCACTGGCTTGGAGTCCTCCTGATGATGAGGGAGATGCCAGGGTGGATGGCTACCTGATTGAGATGCAGAAGGTAGGAACCATGGCCTGGATCAAATGCAACACCACGCCTTCTTTGATCTGCGAATACACTCTGACCAAGATGCCCCAGGGAGAGGAGTTCAAGTTCCGTGTGATGGCCTGCAATGCCGGTGGCTCTGGAGAGCCCGCTGAAGTGCCAGGAACAGTCACGGTCACAGAGAGGCTTGGTAAGGACATATAGATTGTAATTATCACCAAAAAAATAAAATCACAATCAACCAATAGTAAGGAGTACACAAGCCAATGTCACAATGGACAAATTTAAGTATATACAGCAGCAATATTATTCTAAATATTTTGTAATTATAAAATTGTACCATTTATAAAATGAGACTGCTGGATTAAAACATTTTTTGTATGTGAGTTTTTGTATGTGAAAGAAAACCAATTTCTCTAACCAGCACTTTGTGTCCTCTAGAATCTCCTGATTATGACCTGGAGCTGAAATACAAAGATGTGTATGTGGTGAGGCAGGGAGGAGTGGTGAGGCTCTCTGTGCCCATCAAGGGTAAACCGCACCCAACTTGCAAATGGTCTAGGGATGGAGGTGCAGTCTCCGACAAGGCTATGATCGCCTCCACTGAGGATGCCAGCGAGCTAGTGATCAAGGGAGCTGAGAGGAATGACTCCGGCATGTACGACCTCCTCCTGGAGAACAAGGTTGGCAAGAAGAAGGCCCAGATCAAGGTCAAGGTCATTGGCCGCCCCAGCGCTCCTGAGGGACCACTGGTCTTCGAGGACATCCAGGCAAACTCTGTCAAGGTGTGCTGGAAGGTCCCCACTGACAATGGAGGCTCAGAGATCCTGGGTTACATTGTGGAGAGACGCGAGGCAGCTAGGAATGCCTGGTATACTGTGGACTCCAGAGTGGTTGACACTCAGCTGGTGGTCAAGGGCCTGAAGGAGGGAACGGAGTACCACTTCAAGATCACTGCTGAGAACTCCTTTGGTATCAGCGCTTCTCTTAAGTCAGAGCAGCCACTGGTGCCCAAGACACCTCTGTGTGAGTACCTTCCCTTTCTGTTCATATGTGCTACTACAATGCTGACTCAATATTCACTTTATCCACAGTTATTTCTTTATGGACTTACACATCTACATTTTAGGTATGTAGCTGACGTAATTTACAGTGCATCAGATTAAACTGAAAATCCTAGATTGCCTCAGATATTATAAGCAACCAGACAGGAGGGGGCGGCACAGTGACCAGACAATGCAACAGATGTAATTGATCTAACACATTTTCTAGTTTTAATTTCCCCACAAAGTACGCACTATTATATGATGAAGAGAAGACACTAAAATGAGAGCATTCAATAATGACACAGACTTATCTGCATTATTTAAACCAGGTGCCCCGGAGCCATCAAGCACCCCACCAGAGATCATGGATGTCACCAAGAGCTCTGTGGCTCTGGCCTGGTCCAGACCCAAGGACGACGGCGGTTCTGCCATTACAGGCTACTTCATCGAGTACAAGGAGGTGTCTGCTGAAACCTGGTCTCGCCACCAGACTAAGATCACCTCCACCATGTTCACTCTGCCTGGACTCACCCCTGAAGCAGACTACCAGTTCCGCATTGTTGCCATCAATGACATTGGAGAGAGCCAGTCTGGACCTGTGTCTGACCCTGTCACATGCAAGGATCCATTTGGTGAATCATCTTCTCATACAATTCATATTAAAGTAGTAATAATGTTAATTGTGAACAGTCTGGGATTTTACTTGTTAGCTGGGACATAATAATATCATAATAATGATGTGAAAGTGTTTTACAGACAATACATCAACAATAAAAGCCAATAAGATTAAGGACAGTTTCTGTTAATAAGTCAGAGAAACAACAAAGCCTTTTGAATTGAACTAAGTTACTTCTTTTCTTCCAGACAAGCCAAGCCAACCAGGCGAGATTGACATAGTGAATGTGATGAACAACTTCATCACCATCCGTTGGCAAGCTCCAAAGTGCGACGGTGGAAAGGAGATCCTGGGCTACTGGGTGGAGTACAGAAAGTCCTTTGAGAGCACTTGGAAGAAGTGCAACAAGCAGAGGCTGAAGGAGAAGGAGTTCACCATGCCTGGACTGTCGGAGGCTACCGAGTACGAGTTCAGAGTGTTTGCTGAGAATGAGACAGGAACCAGCAGACCTCGTAGGACTGCCACATGCATCAAGACCAAACTGAGTGGTGAGTAACCTGAAATATTCAGGCTATGAAAAATATTATACCAATCTTATGCAATGAAAATTATATGTAGGCATACAGCTGACTTGCTGATATACAAAATATTAAAATGAGATCATTTTATAATGATGCACTGTTTTGTACTTCCAGTTGAATCTCAACCAAGCCTCAGAAAGGAAATGGATGAAGTAACCACTAAGCTTGGCCAGCCTGCCGTCATGAAGTGCCAGATTATTGGCAGGCCTGTTCCAGACCTCAAATGGTACCACGCTGGCAAAGAGGTTGTCGAGTCCCGCAAGTATGAGATGAGCTCCGATGGCCGCAATCACTCCCTGTCCATCATGACCGACCAGCAAGAGGACGAGGGAGAGTACACCTGCAAGGCCATAAATGACGCTGGAGAGGCTGAGACCACTGGTACACTGGTGTTAGAGGCTGTTCCCCAGTTCCATCCTGACTACCCACTGAAGGATACCTACTACGCCGGCCTGGGAACCACCCTACGCATCCATGCTGTCTACATTGGCCGTCCTGAGCCCAAGATCATGTGGCTCCATGGGGCCAAGACCCTGGAGAATACAGAGGACATCAGCATTGAGACCACAGAACACTACACACACCTGGTCATCAAGAATGTGCAGCGCAGAGTCCATGGAGGAAAATACAGAATCAGACTGCACAACCACTTCGGCAGGGTGGACACAGCATTCAATGTTGAAATCTATGGTGTGTTCATATAGATCTATGTTGACACTTTGGACATTTAACTGACACTCCTTTCCAGAGTGACTTACAATGAGTGCAACAGTAGAATTAGCTTGTATCTGAAATTGTATCTGTGTGTACTCTTACCAGTAGTACACACTATAGGATGTAATGGTAGTGCAGTGCTATTGATGTTAAATTACTACAATTGTACAAATATTTTCATGCATAAAACAAATAGCCCATATATTTAATGTAGATATTTTTTTACCATTATATCAACATGGTAGCATACAGATAGCCTTTGTAACATCTAATACCATTGTTTGTTTCCAGACAAACCTGACATGCCTCAGGGCCCCATTGTCCTGGATGCTCTGCTGAAGAACTCTGTCATCATCGGCTGGAAGGCTCCCAAGGATGATGGCGGCTCCATGATCACCAACTACATTGTGGAGAAGCGCGAGGACAAGGAGGGTACTGAGTGGGAATTGGTGTCATCATCAGTCAATGTGCCATCATGCCATGTGCCTAACCTGATAGAGAGCGCCGGATACTTCTTCCGTGTGTATGCCCAGAATCGATATGGCAACAGTGAGCCACTGGAACTGGCTGCACCTATCCTCATCAAGAGCCAACTGGGTATGTTAAGCCATAATATCACAATGAATTGTTTTTGAACTGGAGTTATTCAATCTGAGTGTAATAGAACTTGTTATGAGATTACATTTTAATGGTCCCTGTGGAAACATTGCATATAACAATTAAGAATAATATAGCCATGTAATACCTTATAAATGCATTTGTAGACATGTAGAGATACAATGTGCAAAACCACTGAAATGGTTTAATTTATGTGTTGCTTCCTATCAACAGAGAAACCATCACCACCTCTGTCGCCAGTTGTCTCTGGAATTACCAAGGACTCCTGTGTGGTGTCCTGGAAGCCTCCCGTCAGCGATGGTGGCTCCAAGATCAAAAGTTATTGCCTTCAGAAGAAGGAGAAGAAGGGTGAATGGACTCCAGTGACCACTGACGAAATCAAGCAGACCGTGTTCTCTGTCAAACGCCTCATGGAGGGCTCAGAGTACATCTTCCGTGTGAAGTGTGAGAACCTTGGAGGAGAGAGTGACTACAGCGAGGAGACTGCTCCTATTGTTCCGGCCACAGCTGTTGACGTCCGTGCTCCTGCCTTCAAGGAGGAGTTGAGGAACATGAGTGTTAAGTACAAGAGCAATGCTACCCTGGTCTGCAAGATCACAGGACAGCCCAAGCCTGTGATTAAATGGTTCCGACGAGGAAAGGAGATCCACTCTGATGGAAAGAAGATAAAAATCCAGGAGTTCAAGGGAGGGTACCACCAGCTGGTCATTACAGAGGCTGATGAGGAAGACTCCACTGTGTACCAGGTCAGGGCCACCAACCAGGGAGGCTCCATCTGTGCTACAGTCTCTCTGGATGTTGAGGGTAAGCTCACAGACAGTGGACTACTGTCCAGCCCGGACAGCTCAGTTGGTAGAACGTGAGACTCTCAGTCTCAGGGTTGTGGGTTCGATCTCCACATAGTGTAAACTATCACCTTTGTAAGTCGCTTTGGATAAAAGTTTCTGCTAAATGACTGTAATGTACTAAAAATAATAAATAGACCTTGTAATTGCAGTGAGTTTTCAAAAGTCTGAGTGGGAACTAAATGTACTACACTCCACTATTTTCAACTTATTCATGTTACACAGTAAAACCTTTGTATTAACATATCAAAACAAAAAAATTCTACCACAGTTTTGCAACAAAGTACAAAATTAATGTTCAAATTGCAATAAAACATGACATAATACAGGTTTACTTATAATAATGTTTTTTTTCTCCTTTCCAGTTCCTGCCAAGATCCACCTGCCCAAGAACCTGAAGGACAAGGAAGCCATCCCTGCATTGCGTGGAGAGGTGGTCAACATCAAGATTCCCTTCAGTGGTAAACCAGACCCTGTCATCACATGGCAAAAGGGTCAGGATCTCATTGACAACAACGGCTATTACCAGGTCATCGTCACCAGATCATTCACTTCTTTGGTCTTCACCAATGGAGTGGAGAAGAAGGATGCTGGTTTCTACATTGTTTGTGCCAAGAACAGGTTTGGTATTGATCAGCAGACAGTTGAGCTGGATGTGGCGGACGTGCCTGATCCTCCACGTGGCATCAAAGCCAGTGACATATCCAGAGACTCAGTCACACTGACATGGGTGGCCCCAGCAAACGATGGTGGCAGCAAGGTCATCAGCTACATCATAGAGAAGTGCCCCACAACTGCTGAGAGGTGGGAGCGTGTTGCCCAAGCCCGTGACACCCACTACACCATTATCAACCTGTTTGGAGGAACCAGCTACCAGTTCAGAGTCATCGCTGAGAACAAATTTGGCCAGAGCGCTCCATCTGAGACCAGCGGCCCTGTCATGACCAAGGAGGACAAATCCAGAGTCCTGCTGTACGACAGAGAGGTGGATGATACTGGCCGTGTTCCCAAGGGCAAGGCTCAACACTCCAGTGCCAACAATCTGCACAACAAATATGCAATTGCAGAGGAACTGGGCAGAGGACAGTTTGGTATTGTCCACCGTTGTGTTGATACCAGCTCAGAGAAGACCTACATGGCTAAATTCATCAAAGTGAGGGGTGCAGATCAAGCCATTGTCAAGAAGGAAATTGCAACACTGAATATTGCCAAACACAGTAACTTCCTCCTTCTCCATGAGTCCTTCGACAGTCCTGAGGAGCTTGTGATGATTTACGACTTCATCTCCGGGGTTGACATCTTTGAGCGCCTCAACACAGCGGACTTTGAGCTTAACGAGCGTGAGATTGTCAACTACATCCGGCAGATTTGCTCAGCTCTGCAGTTCTTGCACGATGAGAGCTATGGCCATTTGGACATCAGACCTGAGAACATTGTATACACAACTAGAACCAGCTCTAATGTGAAGATTATTGAGTTGGGCCAGGCCAGACACCTGACTCCTGGAGAACAAATCAAGATTCAGTATACCAGCGCAGAGTATGCAGCTCCTGAGATCCACCAGTGTGACATGGTTAGCACTGTGACTGACATGTGGCCAGTTGGTGTCCTTGCCTATGTGCTCCTCAGTGGCCTCAATCCATTCACTGCTGAAACCAACCAGCAGATGATTGACAACATTTCCAATGCGGCTTACAGCTATGATGATGAATGCTTCAAGCAGGTCAGTGTTGAGTCATTAGATTTTACAGATCGCCTAATTACCAAGGAACGCAAGCACCGTATGAGCGCTGCCGAGGCTCTGGAGCATCCTTGGCTGAAGAAGCCTGTAGAGGAAATCAGCACCAGAATTATCCAGACTAACAGGCATAAGAGATACTACCAGGCTATGATCAGGAAGGAGTGGAACACCGTCGTCTCTGCAGCTCGTGTGGCCAGTTGTGGCTCCATCAGGTCCCAGAGAGGAGTCTTTGTGGTGAAGGTGAAGATTGCTCCATTTGAGCATGGCCCTCTTGCAGGCCAGATTGGCCATTCAGTCGTGAATGAGGGAGGCAGTGTCAAGTTCATCTGCAACATTGAGAACTATGACAGCACTACCGAGGTGACATGGTACTGCGGAGTCAGGCAACTTGAGGCTGGTGACAAATATGAGATTGAATATGAGGATGGCCTGGCTGTAATCATCATCAACAAGGTCACTAGAGCAGACGATGGCACCTACAGGTGCAAAATCGTGAATGAGTACGGTGAGGACAGCGGCTATGCAGAGCTTTTTGTCAATGGCGTCAGATCTTACCGTGACTTCTTCACAACTCGTGTGGTGAAGAAGGTGAAGCGCAGAGTTGACACTGCTAGAATGCTTCAGAAGCCACCTGAGTTTACCCTGCCTCTGGTCAATCATACAGCCTACCTTGGTGAGGATGTGCGCTTCGGTGTCACCATCACCGTTCACCCTGAGCCTCGTGTCATCTGGCAGAAGACTGGGCAGAAGCTTATCCCTGGGTATGATGACAAGAAGTACACTTTCATCAGCGACAAGGGTCTGTACCAACTGATTATTCACAACCTTGAGAAGGATGATGATGCTGAGTACAGTGTGGTGGCCCGTAATAGGTATGGTGATGACAGTTGCAAAGCTCATCTTACTGTTGTTCCCCGCCCCAAGCCAGCAGACAACACTCTGAGGCCCATGTTCAAACGCCTGCTTGCTAATGTTGAATGCAAGGAGGGCCAGAACGTGCGCTTTGAGATTAGAGTATCTGGCCACCCTGCACTGAAGTGGGAGAAGGATGGCATGTCTTTAGCCTTCGGACCATCTATTGAGCTTGTCCATGAGGGCCTGGATTACTTCATCCTGCATGTGAGAGACACTCTCCCTGAAGACTCTGGTGTGTACAGAGTTACTGCTACCAACTCAGCCGGATCTGCCAGTTGTCAGGCCAGCCTGAAGGTAGAACGTGTCACTCATGTTAAGAAGGAGTATGAGATGAGTGAAAAGGACAGGAAGAAGGAGGCTGAGAAGGAAGCAATTAACAAGAAGGTGAGACTGTCCCAGATTTTGGCTGGCACTGATGTCATTCCTCTACCACCCGTGGCAATTCAAGCTGTCAGGGAGGCAGCCACCATGTTCAAACCTGCTGTACCAACCAAGAAGGGTGAGAAGACTGAGGCTGAGATACAGAAAGAGAAAGAGGAGAAGAAGAAACGGGCTGATGAGAAGAGGCTGCGTATGCCATATGTTGTCCCCACTCCTCGTGTCATTAACCCAGCTGTCCTTGAGGAGGACGTGGAAATAAAACACTTCAAACCCTTTTCTGACATGAAGTGGTACAAGAAGCTGCGTGATCAGTATGAGTTCCCTGAGCCCATGGACAAGATCAAGCAGAAGAGGATGAAACGCATCCGCCTCTCTAGGTGGGAGCAGTTCTATGAGGTGCCTCTGCCTAGAATCAAGGATCAATATAAGCCTAAGTGGCGCATCTCATCCATGACTCAGGATGACCTGGAGACTGTGAGGCCTGCAAGGCACCGCACTCCCTCCCCTGAGATGGAGGCCTACCATAGAATCAGGAGGAGGTCTCTGGGTGACCTGTCAGATGAGGAGCTGTTGCTACCTGTGGATGAGTATCTGTCCATGAAGAGAACTGAGGAGGAGAGGCTTCGCCTGGAGGAAGAGCTTGAACTTGGCTACTCTGCTTCTCCACCTAGCCTCAGCCCCATTCACTTTGAGCTGTCTGCCCTGCGCCCCTCATCACCTAGAAGAGTCTACAGTGATGATGAGGAGGCAGAGGAAGTCCATAGATATGACTCCTACCGTATTCCATCTAAATACGAGGCTGGCCCAAGCTTTATTGACCTGCGGCAGCGCCACGACAAGGCAACATACAAACCCCCCAGACAGAAGCAGAGGGTGTATGAGGAGAAAGAGGATCATGAGCTGCTGCGTCCACACACAACTACTCAGAGAATCACCTCTTACAAGAGTGAACTCAAACGCATGGAGTTTGAAGAGAAGACAAAAGTCTCAAAAAAGGAGACTGTTACCGTCTCCACAGTCTCTGAGGGTGTTGAATCTGAGTACCTGACTCCTGTTACTTCCACATATATTCCTAAACCAATCAAAACACTCCTACCAACTGAGCCTGAGAAATCTCCTCCCCCTAAAAAGGCTGCCAAAACAGATGTGACCTTCCCTAAAGTTGACTTCATGTCCAGGTACGAGGAGAGAAAGCAGGCTCTGAGATCAGAGAGGAGGTCAATGGAGAGAAAGGTAGAGGTGGTAACCCAGGCTCCTTTCAGCCTGGACCATGCCCCACGTGTTACTATCAGGATGCGCTCTCATCGCGTGCCATATGGCTCCAGCACAAAGTTCACATTGAATGTCCAGGCTAAACCTGAGCCTAACATCAAGTGGTTCCACAATGGAAAAGAGATCCACCAGAGCAAGAAGTACCACATGACCAACCTGAGTGGAGTCCTCACTCTCCACATCATTGACTGTGTGACTGAGGATTCTGGCACCTACCGTGTGGTCTGCACAAACTCCAAGGGAGAGACTTCTGACTATGCCACTTTGGATGTAGCCGGAGCAGAATATGTTGCCTTCTCTTCACTCCGCAAGGATGAGGAGCCCCCATCCTCACATCTCCCTGAGATGACCAAGACAGAGGTGTATCATGTCTCTTCCACAACAGTGAAGGAAACCACCTCTGTCTCTTCCACAACAGTGAAGGAAACAGTCAAGGAAACCACCTCTCGTGTTGACAAGAAAAAGGAGAAGCCTAGTCTTCCTGCCAAGATCCTGTCCAAACCACAGTCCCTAACAGTGGAACAGGGAGACCTTGCAAGATTTGAATGTGATGTTGATGGTGAACCAGCACCTTCTATCACCTGGCTGCATGAAGGAGCAGTTATTGGTTCCACTGTGCGTTACCACATCGTCTCTTCTCAGTACAGCTCTTCCTTTGAGATCTCCTCTGTTGAGATGTCGGATGAAGGCAGCTACACTCTGCTGGTGGAGAATTCTGGAGGCAAGCAGGAAGCTCATTTCACTCTGATGATCCGCAAGTCTGAGTCCAGGGAAAAAGTAGTCGCTCCTCCCAGGGTCACTTCTCCAGAGGCCAAGTCCCCTCTTGCCAAGTCCCCTGAACCAATCACATCTCCTCAGAGGATGAAGTCCCCTGAGTCAATCAAATCACCTCATAGAATGAAGTCTCCACCCACAGCCAAATCCCCTACTCCATCTGAGAGGGAGAGGGTGATTTCTCCAATCAAATCACCAAAGAGAGTGATGTCACCAACGCTTGAAAAGAAGCCCTCCTTCTCCGCTGGGCTGAGTGACATCACAGCAGCCTCTGACTCTATAGTCAAGCTGACAGTGAAGGTGGCAGGAGAGCCCAAACCTGCAATCTCATGGATGAAGGGTGGAAAGGTAATATATTATAATAATCAAACTCACTATTTGTTTTATTTAAGTTGTTTATAGAAAACATAAATAGGAATAGAAGAATGACAACAGTCAGGAAGGAACAACATATTAAAACTAAAAGTGTGTATGAATTTTCTTTACCATTGGCAGGTGCTGTCTCAGGGTGGGAAGTATGAAATCTTTGAGGAGTATGGTTCAGCACATCTTGAAATCTATGAATCTGAGGTCTCTGACAGTGGTGTGTACAAATGCACTGCTACCAACAGTGCTGGAACAGTATCTACAACCTGCACAGTCACTGTACAAGGTAAGAAAGCATATGCTGACTTAATCTATGTATAAATGTTACAAACAGTGAAATTGTTCCCTGACAAAATCTACAATTTCTTTGTTTCTCCTTCAGGCTCAACAAGCTCCAAAACAAAAACTGAAATCTCTGAGCATATTATGAAAAAGGAAATCATCCATGAGGAAGTCCAGTCTTATACGAAAGAGGTGAAGGCCTCCCAGACCCAGATGTCCATTACAGAGGGCCAGTCTCTGACTCTGAGGGCCAACATCCCTGGGGCTTCTGACATCAGGTGGATCCTGAACGGTGTCGACCTGGCCAACTCAGAGCAGTACAGATACGGAGTGTCTGGAACTGATCAGACCCTAACCATCAAGTCGGTCAGCCAGCATGAACAGGGGATCATCACATGTCAGGCTAAGACAGCACACGGTCTGGTCAAGTGTCAGTTTGACACCATGGTCACAGCCAAGCGCTCAGATGCACCCTACTTCCTGGTGCAGCCCAGGTCCCAGAATGTGAACGAGGGACAAAGTGTCAAATTTACATGTGAGATTGCAGGACAGCCTGCTCCTGACGTGGAGTGGCTGAAAGACAACAGTATGGTGAGTATAGTTCATTTTGTTTCTTTTAAACACACTCCATTGACATTGAGGAACATGTATGATTAGAAACATCAAGGATATCTGCAGAGAGCTACCTGTCTTGTTGCAGCTCTAGTCGTCTCAACAGTTTTGTGTAGTTGTAATTTCACAAGACAACAAAGTTTTGCAGTGATATTGAAACCATTTGTAAGTAGATAGTTAGATATAGCTAAAATGATGAAGGCTGAAAATTTTCATTGGCATTTGCCTGACTTCCACTATATCTCGTTGCAGGTATCTGTGACATCAAACATGAGACTGAGCCGCTCTAAGAATGTGTACACACTGGAGATATGTGAAGCTGCAGTTGCAGACAGTGGGAAATACACCATAAAAGCTAAGAATCAATATGGACAGTGCTCTGCAACATCCTCCCTCAACGTCATCAGTAAGTTGCCCCTGCACTCAAATTGAATGCACTGTTCCTCAGTGTATTTAATTGGCTTGGATACTAAAGAGTTTACAAGTTTCTTATCCAATATGAAACTTGGATTGCATTAAATTGCTTACAGGGAATGTTATTTCTATTGAATTCTCATTCAACATTTTAAAGACTTAAATGGACATCCAAGGTACTTCAACATGTGTATAAATACATTACATCCTAAATAATGCAGCCATCTAACATTATAATGTTAGTCATGTGCTTTTCATTTGAATTCTCACAGCTCTTGTTGAAGAACCGACAAAAATGATTATTATGGAGCAAAGAGTTGCTACTGATGCTGCCAGCATGCAGGAAAGTTACTCCGCTTCATCAGCTCGTATGGAGGCAGCTTCCATGCAGGCTGCCGGTTACAGCAGCTCCCGTTCTGCTATTGCTGAGATTTCATTTGAAAGCATGTCAGCGACTAGCATGTCTGCCTTGATGGCTGAGTCAATGGTTACCATGAGCTCCAGCAGCAAAATGATGGAAATGTCGACTCACTCACATGTAGAGGCCTCCTCCTCGCTGAGGGCCCTAACCAAAGGGGTTAAAGGTGAGATGCAGTCGTCAGTATCTGTCGGTAACTCACAATCAATGTCAGCTTTGATTGTAAGTGGCCCTTGATTAATTTGAGCATCTTTATAAATAACTACAATGTAAAAAAATATATATACAGTATATATGCAATGTGAAGTGATGCCATGCTAATGTGAAAGCATATCGGTTGCCCTCTTTGTTTTACAAATTCAAAAACCTGCAACATATAACCCTGATCACCAACCTTGTTTCTCTCTTTGACAACAGGCACTCCACCAAAGATCGAAGCTCTTCCAGTTGAGATCAGTGCTGAGCCAGGAAAGATCCTGACCTTGGCAGGAGCTTTCTCTGGAGACCCCACTCCCTCCATCCAGTGGGTTCGCTCAGGCAGGACTCTGCCCAACGGGGATGAGAGGTGCCATGTGGAGAACACCGCTGACCTCACCACTCTCATGATCTCTACAGTGAAGGAGGACGACGCCGGAGCCTACACCCTAAAACTGTCCAACGAGCTTGGTTCCGACTCTGCAACTGTCAATGTTCACATTCGGTCCATGTAAAGGATAAAAATGATGGAAAAACATCAAGTTAATTACTATCCCCACTTCCCTCATCCAGAACCTTTTTATTTATTGAATTAGCAAAAATAATCTTACTTGATAAAGACCTGGATTTCTGTTCTTGTAAATATGAACTATTTTTATACCAAACTTGACATTCATTTATGCCAAACTAGACTAAAGTCTAAAGTTGTTATAAAATGTGCCATATTGGATAATTATGACTTAGGATTTTTGAACCACTTTTCTGTGACATGTACATAATGTATATAGCCGAATATAACGGTTATGGAAAATGTATGCATTGTTATTTATGACAATATTAACTGAAACAAAGTGAAACTGAATGTTTAAAAGGAGAAAGTTTCACATGAAACGAATACCCTGGAAAACTTAGAAACTAAAACACTGTGCCTCAACGATAAGTTGAAGTCTTAAGATTGCCTCAACAGGTAGAGAGGCTCCCTGTTGAAGTTTACTAAATCAGAGACAATATCATGCACTGTGTGAGTAAAAGCAGTGCTATTACAGTACTCCTATGAATTGTAACATGAGCATAAGACCCTGAGTGCTGTTTGCATCTTACCCTCATGTAAGCAGGACGACTGGGCCTTGTGCTCTGACTGACTATGTCATACCACCATTTTAATGACATGCTCACAGTGCGAGCGGCCTGCACTCCCTGAGCACAAGTGTTCTTTTGTTTTGTGCTCTGTTTCTGGCAGACGACCACTTGCATGGGCTTTCAGACATACCATCACCTGGCCATTAAGATTAGAGGGCCCATCCTGTGCTTGTGTGCAGAGGCAGAGCCGTCTCTTGGAGGTCTGCAGTGTGTTAGTGTGTTAGCTTTAGAAATTCACCCGTCAGTCAGCAGGGCACCGCCAAGCGACGAACCACAGCCACTTCAACCTGCTGTGTTAAAAAAGGAGAGACAGGACAGTTAAAGCGGTTTGCTCTGCGCTTTGGTTTGATTGAAATTAGAATTGTAGCCTTGATTATTTTGGCAACCTCCTTGAGTTTTATCCATTATTGATTTAATAAAGCATGATATCAGCACTACCAAAACTCAGTGTTGTGATTATTTGTCAATTTTGCTGATTGTATGTCAATTGTACTTTGTCAATTTTTTGCATGTATAAGTTCAGTTAAATATAGGCCCTAGGTTTAGTTAACTCAAGGATAAACGCGTATCGATGGGAGGCGACTGCATTATATAAAACAAAATTCTGATTTAATTTATTTTCAGTAATGCAGTACTGAACTACTACTTCAAAACATTTTAATCCAAAGGAGTGAATAAGCTGACTCAGCTGTTGGTTGAAATCTTCCAGTTCCACTTTGTTCTGCACATCACGGCTATTTCATGTGCATAACTGAAGACTGCATACACCAACACGTACAGTACTCTGACTGATAGCGAAGGTACTATCCAATTCCTTAAAGGCCATCGGAGGCAAAAGCCAAGATGACACCATTTTGCTGAATGAGGCAGTTTGAACCAAGGCCTTATGTGGGGATAAACGATTCCATGAGTGAGGAACTTCTCCACATCACTTTCACCAACAATTCACTACATCACAGCAGGAGGAAGGGGAATAGCTTGCAAGTGAATTGAGTCAGGATTTGAACCCAGACCATATAAGGAAGTAAATAATTTGATTGGTGGGACATAATCACATGGCCAACCTCCAGGCTCAAACAACACTGACAGAAAACAACATAGGGATGAACCCTGAGCCTGACCTCTAGACACAAACTCCAATAACTTTCCAGGCTGAACTGCCACTAGGTGGCACACAGTAATCAATGTTAGTGCAGTCAGTAGCCAAGCCTCCAAATCAAGGCCACATGGGGGGTTTTCAGGGCCAGGGCAACCTCACAATGGGCCTCATTCACAAAACAAACGTACGAACGAACAACTCCAGATACGAACTAAAATGATGAATGAGACTCCGTTTGTAGAAATGTATAAATTATTATCTATTTTATTTTTCATTAAATTCCTATATCCCTGTAGTGACTAACAGGGTTTGTTACAATATGTGTAGCATCCTTTTTAAAAAATATTACAGGACTACTCAGGCATTTAATTTTAACAATAATAATGAAAAACAACAATGATTTTTATTCATTTTCAACTAATTTAGTAATTTTAACAAAATGTTCAACGTTCAATTGATATTAAACATTTAAGCATTTGAATGAATAAGGATTTTGGTTTTCAAGGCTGACTAAATATGTATAAAGACACATTTTGCCACTAATTAAAAATGTTGAAATATGTTGTAGCAGTAGGCTGCAGCAGTGCAGGAGCACGAGGCTCCTGTGCACCGCAGGGTGCAGTTGGTCTCAGCAGGTGGATCTCCATAGTAACCAAAGAGCTGTTTAACTCACCTGTTTTTCCGAGGTGATCTTATGTACTCAGCTCCTCAGTATATGTACCAGAAATATGTAACTAAAAAAGATTTGAGGATTAGTTGTGGTCTGATAACCACAACCAATACTTTTCAATAACCCTATTAACAGGGGTGGACAGTAACAAAGTACATTTACTTGAGTACTGTACTTAAGTACATTTTTCGACTATCTGTACTTGTTTGGAAACATGACTTTTACTCCACTACATTTGATAAATATTGTACTTTTGACTCCACTACAGTTCTATGAAGGCTGTCGTTACTTGTTACTTTGAAGCATAGCTTTGAAGTAAGTAGTTGAATCTTTTTTCCTTTCTAAAATGCGATTGGCCGCACGCTGTGTTCCTCATGGGAGAAAACCAATCACAGTAGTCTAATCCAAACACGATGTCAGTCACGTCTGAAGTAGGAATGCAGCGATTAACCGATTTCACTATTAACCGCCCCTTAAAACGTGACGGTTTTGTAACCGTAAAGGCTCAGCTACACCGAATGTTTCTGTTCTCACTCTCAAAAGGGACATTGTGGTACATGGTTTTTCTATGAACACCGTGAGGAAAGTTCAACAAACATAAAGAATTGCCGGCGCAACCTGCGGACTGCAGACGTAACGAAAACCAAGTGACACCAGCGGTGCACCAGCTTAAAATGCCGTGCGGCAAATGCTGTCACGAGAGCGACACGTGGGGCTCCGCACATCCACGGGGGGTACGCTAACGTTACATTAGTTAAACAACCGAGGGAACAAGCACTGAAGCTTTGTATCCACCAGAAAAACGCCCGAAGTCGTCAATGTGGAGCATTTCGGACATAAACAATGACCAGGGTGTTCAAGACGACGATATCCAGTCTGCAGAACTCCAACACCTCAACTTTACTGCAACAAGTAAAGGTAATACACTGAGTAATAACTGAGTTCAAAAACAACAACAGTTAACTTAATTACTTAATGAAACCTTGAGCTGGTAATTAAATATAAAAGTGTCACCTACAATCAAGAAGTAGCGGTGAGTTAAGAGCTGGGCTTTCAGTGCAACGTAAACCAACGCAGCTAAAGGAGCATTGCACCGTTTCTAAATTAACGCTCAAAACGGCATGTAACCCCCTCCAGGGCCTCAGGGTGACCATCTACACCCTGGGGTGTTAGTAAACGAGGTGTGGTAGGTAAGTATGATAAAAGACTAACTCAACATGAGGAACTTGTAGACTTCCGAAGAGATATATAGACTTTGTTTATTTTTATTTATTATTTTGTATTGTATTATTTGGTTACTGTATTATTTCTGTTTCGAAAGGCAGCAACTGTTAAAAACAAAAGCCAATAAAGAAATGTTGTGGGGAAAAAATACAATAAAGCCTCTAATGAAAGATGCTCATGTGATTTTATACATCCGTAGTGTTGTGAAATAAATGAATGGATGATAATGGTGAAACATGATTTCTCCTCAGACTATAATCACCATCACAAATCTGGAATTGTCTCATCCCTAGTCGGAAGTTCAATTTGAACTTGCCGGCGGTAATGATGGCGCCGGCAGAAGATGAGGACGACTCTTCGCCACCAGAGAGCAGCCATGGCCAAATCTCAAGTCCATGTTGGAGATTTGTGAAATTCTAAAAGATTAATATCGTTTTGTTTGTTCTGCTTACCGCGCAAGAACGACATTGCTGCTTTCAAAAACTCGTCCAACGTGGGAGGGGTATTTCAACATTGCTAGTGATGAAGTTGTCTGAGCTTGTACTGGTTGCAGTTTTTATGCTAGGTTTGGTCAGATGCAATTTTATGGAATTTGAGCAAAGGGTCATCCAGCTGTTTCACATTTCAGGCGATGCTGTCTATCATGTGTTGCTGTCTAATAACAGTAAATAAAATCCTAAATTATATGTAAGCTATCACTGACCGCTTGCCTCATGAAGGCAGTATCCTTTGGATTACAAAGTAGTAGTTCAGTGTGCTAGTTGTGGAATGGGGGTGGGGCTGTTGCTGAAAGTAATGCACATTTAGAAATAACCCTCTAAATGTGTTAACACAACAAAAGATCATGAATTAAATCATAATTCTGTTTTAATAATGCAGACGTGTTTATCCTTTTAATGCCAATCTGAGTTAACCAAACCTAGGACCTGTATTTAACTGAATTTAGTTCTGGTCTGTTCTCCTTAGCAGGGTTATACAGAAATAATGCTAATTAAATTATTATTAATTATTATTATAATTATTATTGTACTAATTATTCATTTTCATAATTGACCAAATAATCTCATATTTCATAAAGAAACACGCTACATATGGATGATCATGCAGTACTTGATGCTCATGAGAAATGCAGCATTAAGCTTAGAGCGCATAGTCTGGGTCATGTGACATATACGCCTGTCTGTCTATGTCTGTCCAGGAGATGGCGGTGCTGTGCTGTCCTGGCTGCTGTTGCAGCGCTGCTCTCCTCAGGTAGCAGCAGGACACCTGAACGCCCTCAGACAGACGGAGGAATATGATTTAAATGGTCTGTTTTTTACGTACTGTGACCAACAGGACTCTTTTCATTACACTCTTGTTCCTTAACTCAGTATGTTTTCCAGACTGATTTTGTCCCATTTACCGATCCTCCCTGCTGAAAGCTATAGTGCCCATTTTGTGGATGAGTTAGTGAAGTTAGTTAGTTACTTCCCTTCCTCCCACCACCTGCGATCTGCTCCCTGCTTTAAAACAGCTAATGATTCTGTCGCAGTCAACACTTCTGACATTTCAGCCTCCCATCTGCTGCTGTCTGTCTGTGTGTGTGTGTGTGTGTGTGTGTGTGTGTGTCACTCTAATGTTAAAGTGAGAGTGATTTTTCTCTCTAGGGTTTTGTTTTTCATGCAATAGGGCTGCATCTCCTTCCTGCATGTCTGAAGGTGCTGACAGCTTCCATTTTCCCCTAGCCAAGCTGAGCCGCCTGCGTTATTGAAGTGAAGGGCACATATTATGTAGAGGACATTTTCCACATTTCCTTTCAGTAGTCCATCAATGTTGTTCCACACCCACAGTGCCTCTCTCAATAGTCCTGCCTCCTCTTGTATCCATTGATAGATTGACTGATGTAGTCTATTAAAAATCAATAGGACAGCTGAGTGCTCTTCACATTGATTTTTTTCATGGATTCTAGTTACTGTACTAACAAGGATTTGGCTCTTCATTCTTTGGGAAAATATGCTCTTTCATCATGTTCATAGTGTGTGGACAACAGGGTGAAACAGTCATGTACGAACATTGTGTTATTAACATAAAAGCAGGGGAGAAGAGAGACATTGTTTTTGCATGACAGGTTGAATTGTAGCTTGTGTTTGCTGTTCACTTCAGATCAGAATTACTTAAAATTTGTATGACCTTGCAATCAAGGCGACATGCTGCCTCCAGGCATAAACTAAGGCCCATAACTGTATGGCAGTATTGAATCACCTAGCATACTCAATATTTCAGAACCTTCTCAGTTGGCAGTTTTTAATTTTTTATCTTCCTCCAATTCTTTTGTCTTTCTATTAATTTATTCATACTTCATTTCTGTTTGCTCCTTGTTGCGTGCACACCATGGCGAG